>CM056589.1:44771482-45038982 GCA_029721435.1 Gymnothorax reevesii | reverse complement strand
GTATCTTATTCCAATCACCTGGAATTGCCAATTAGCACAGTTTTTCAGACAGGAGGGAAAACTAATTGGTGAAATCAGCTAGCCAATCACACTTCATTGTAAGGAGATACATGGTAACGGGTGCATCTCAATTCTCTAATTTGATATTTTCTCGCTCCTCAATCCTCACTTGAACCAGAAGTTGTTCCAGATCCACAATCTTGCTGGCCATCTCAAAGCCCTCATTTTTGCTGCTAGGAGACAGGAGCAAGGAGGGAGATATGAGGTGCCGTGAGCGAGGTTCCACGAGAACAGTTTTCCAAAAAAACTGTCAGCAAAAAGCCACGACCTCAATCGGTAACACACAGCAGGCGCTGGCAGCAAATCCAGCTGCAGACCTTCATCAGAAATGGACTTCACTTCAAGTGATGCTTCAGATGAAAGAATGTCTCATTTCTCTAAAGACTCATTTCCTTGTATCTTCTCACCTTGCATGGTTTCTGTGCATCCCCAGCGGGAGGGACTAAGACACAACAAGATGCAAGAGAAGCCTGGCCCACGCCAACAGATTATTGACCGATGTTTAGATATGATAGACATCTAGTATAAGGCATAAAATTGCACATTTAATATTTTTTTTGGTCCTCTGATGGGTTGAGAGTGCACTCACTCAACATACACCACTCAATACTGCCTCGTGAATAGCGAAAGTTAAATATTTCTGACTTGAAATCAAGGCGGCCCTGACAAGCTCTCGATTAGATCAGGTGACGTGAAATACTCTCTTAGCACTCCTCAAACCACGGGAGAATCAGTAGAGCTAATAAAGAGCTGGGCTTTGCTTAAGATTGTGAAAATGGGGTAATCGGACCCAAAATAAGCAGAATTATCCTTCGATGTGGACCAAGCTCGAGGCAATGTGGATGGAATTTAAGAGAATTGAGATGCACCTGGGACCTTCACATTTCTGCTCCCTTTATCGCCAGCGCAACTACATGCACAAACAAATGCACTGTCTTTTCATTAAAGGCAGTGAATCACTAATTCTTAATCCATACACAACACTGAAACTCACAGCACTGGTTTGAATGGTCTCTTGCTGCGGTCAGACTGGGACTGCTCCACGTTTATGGACTGGTTCATGGCTTCAAGCTGCGACAGAGGGCACCGAAGGGTAGTTGTGTCAGCGAGGTCAGTGTGTCTGACAGTGTGTCACACAATGATCTTCACTCAATCTCAGCTGATCAATTAGTCTTTCTGATTTGACATCCATTCATGAATGAACTAATTTTCTCTCTCAACGCTTCCCCCTCACCTTGACTCCGTTAAGTTTGAGGTAGAAACAGTCGATAGGCTGCAGTCCCTCGCTGGTCTTGACATATTTTGGGTCTCCCAGCATACCAATGTACACTGTCACCTGGAAGTGGTTCTTCTTCTGACAAACAAAGGCATCATCCGGAACTGAGAAGTTGAAGCCCTTGTCAGCATCGACGCGGTACGTGGGCATTGGGCTAAAGGAAAGTACAGAGAAAATAGGAAGGCACTCTGTGAACCCTCTTTGAAAAGAAACAAATTCATGATGTGGGTAAATGGGTGGCCTTTTTGGATGTCTTCCCTGCATCCTGTTTAACATCCCAGGAGTTTTTCTGGGCTCAGGGGGTGAAGAATAACAAGATATAGCCCTTACTGATAGGCTTATTGGCTGATTAATGTTGCCAAAATGTGAATATGGACGAGCAGCATATTTGACTTTCAAAGCTCATATCTCCTGTTATCTGGAAAAACCTAGCTAGTAAGTTCGTTGAAGCAAGTTTTGTGCAATTGAATAAAAATTTTTCAAATGTAGATTTTTCTGAAGCGATGAAAAAGCAGCTTGGTTTTGACATTTCAAATAATACTAATAGCTTGTGTTTTAAATTTTTTTTTTTTAATTCTTAATTCTATCTTTGGGCCTCCTTCAAATTGCTTTGCTCGGTCATGAAGTAAAAAGCAATTGCAGAAAAAGCAGTTTTAATTCAAAGTATTGAAAACTAATCAGTGTAATCTTCAGAAATGTTCATGATGTAAGGTAGGAGCTATGGCACCCGATTATGTAGGCGCAGAGTGCCATACTGTAGTGCTCTAAATTTGTAAATGAACACAGAGTGGCACATGCAAAAAGTTCCAAAATCATTGGGAAAGCTCATGTGGTTTGGAGGACAAAAAAAAGTAAATAAACTGGTTCTAAAAATATTCTCCACACTTGATTTCCTGATGGATATAACAACATTTCTGATGAGCGTCTTAAAGGACCCATATTATGGAAAATACTTTTTCCCAATTCAGTCCACCATAACAGATGTTTCTATACTAGTAAACAGCTCAGAGAATTTAGATTTTGTTGACACAATGTTTGGCCTTTAAAAGCCACCCTTCTCTACTCAGCATTTTAAACACGAGTTTTGATATATGGGCTGTTGTCTATGTCCTAAATAGACCTGCTCTGCATAGTTCCCTGCTACCAGCTCCAGATGTATACTGTGTTCCCTCCCACAGCCTGGCCCAACCTTTGCGCCCTCTCACTCTTTTTGCGTGACCACTTCCATAACACTACTTTTCCATTTTTGTTAACATAAATATTCTGGCTGTAGGTAATCCAAGTCTACTTGTGTCTGCTCATCATTTTACACCAGACTGTTTTTAAAGGAGGGCCAGTGAATAATTACAGAAGGAAAGGCTCTATTCTATGTGTCCATAAAAAAATGAAAAATATGGAATCTGTGCTGACACACAGTGTAAGGGGCTATTTGCCAGCCAATCAGAGAACAGCTCATTTTCATAGAGGGAACGCCCACTGAAAACAGCCTGTTTTTTAGAGTGATGAAAATGAGATGCAGCAGATGGCCCAGAAATCATGGATTTTTATGGCATTCTTTGCTTTTATATAAACCTCATTTTTGGACAAACAGAACTGTAATATCTTGTAAAAAAAAAAACAGCAAAACATATGACATTCCTCCAGTATGTTTAGCTGCGATGATTTGATAGCGATGACAAAAGCGAGTAGGCAAAATGATATGTTAATTAATTCATCCTACAGAAATAATCCGCTCTTGAAGCATTAGAAATATTGATGAACAAAGTTATGTTGATACACAATGTTTACAGCTGTGGTCAGAGTTACATTAGCCTATGTGTTGTTTATCACATTCCTGTAGTCTATTGGTTACTCATAAGGCCCCCATAATGTGGAGTTACAGTGAGCTGGCACATTGCTTAATTTTGGCCTGAGATCTCTGAAATTGTCAGTTTTTTGTCAGAGTCCAAATTTCACTGACTGGGTTGTCTCAAGTAGGCCACATGGAAGACAGATTAATTGGTTTCTGGGTGACAAAATTATTGTAGCCTATGACTTGCATATTTTTCTGGTAACAGCAGAATCTAGGCAAAAACAAAAAATCACAATGTATACCAAGCATTAGGTATATAAGTCCCTGCCCGTGTAAAAACGGGTTTGCAGTTTTGTTCCTTCTTACAACAGTGGGGGCAAAAATCGACGTTACGGTCGATTGACACGTAGTCGCAGTGTAGCATAGCTGTGGATTAGGATGTCACCATTTTATCCTAAATTGTGGTACTTGACTTGAATCTCTTAAGTCCAACCAGCAGATTAAATTTACTGTCGGCAAAAATGTTATCTGTGCAAGTCTCTCCGTATTAGCATCTGCTAAATTCTAGAATGGCATGTAATGCAGAGCAGTGTGAGAGCAGGAAAATGCACTCACTACAATCCCAGAAATGCCCGCCACACCGTTATACAACTCCGCCTCTAATACCTCTTGAGTGCATATAAGAAAAACAACATTTGCCAACAGAATTATATGAACATATATCTGAACCTCCACCTCCTAATATGCTATTATTTAATTAATATCTCCATAAACTTGCTACATGTCCTGGGTGACAGTTGCTTAATGTTTACCTGAGGAACTTTCAGTAAGTTTATCAGCAAAGCCAAACCAATAATAATGATATTTCTCCCTTCTGCCCTGGGAGTCTCCCACCTCTCTCCCTCCTCCTCTCTCCTTATCTGTCTTCAGATGAAATAAAGAGTCACGCAGTTCTGCCAAGGAGATGTTCGTAAAGAAGGTGCACGCATAAACCCTTACTACCTCCACTCATTCTCGGCCGAAACTCAGCACACCCCGTCTCCCACGCAAAGCTCACCTCTCAGGAATTCATATGCCGTCAATAAACCTGTCCTCTCCTCTCTCTCTGTCCTTCTCCCTCTCTTTAACTGCAGCCAATTATTTAGCTGTACTCCTTCATGGGCCCCAAAAAGTACCCCCACCCACACCCCCTTCCTTTACGGTAAGATTACTATGCTACCACAGTCAGTCTCTCCACTCAGTCCAGTGCTGTAACAAACTCAGGGCTGAGGGTACTCATGACATTCAAATGTTTCTATTTCCAAATTGAGTTCACCAAGACAGCTGTTCCATTTACCACCGCAAAACTGTGGTACTCGCGTACAGTTTTAACCCAACTTCATTAGCGTTTCAACTGCGACATCTATTGTCCAAAGGGTTGGATGTGACCCTTTCCTATTATATCAATAAAGCCATTTAGACCCTAGATTAGACTGATAAAATCTCCCCATCCACATGCATATTGTTATTTTGTGGTCTGGCTGAGGCTGTGGTTCATGCAAAATACGATCATTCGCAGACAAGATTCACTTATTATAAGATTATTTTCCAAGGCAGATCCCAGATTTTTGACCAAAATACGTTGTTGTTCTAATCATATATCATTACATTTCATGCGTCATGAGATAATTTAAAACATTTCAGAAAAATATTTGGTCTTGGACTGATTACGGAACCAGTTCTGATGCCTCTTGGAACAATGTACACTTAACGCGTCCAAACAAAAAGATTAAATTCAGCATTCATCTGCAAGAAAATAGCGAATAATAATTTTTTATATAACCTTCCCCAGATTGATTAGACCCACACACAGCAGCCATACTCACATACATGCAGACTATATTATTTACAACTCCTTTTCCAAAAAAGTTAGGATGCTGTGTATAATGTAAATAAAAAAAAGAATATAATGATTTACAGATCATTTAAAATCTAAATTTAATATAAAATAGTACAAAAGATGACAAGAAATTTCATTGTTTTTTTTGAAAATTATCTGCTCATTTTGAATTTGATGGCGAGGGAGAAGGACGTTCCCTTTGCTCAGCTTCTGGTTCTACACGCCTGCGGGGGATGGTAGCAAGCCTGCGTACTTGTACTCAAGCCCAGGAATGAGACAGTCGTGCAGTGGAATTCACACTCTCCAAGTTTGAGAAAGAGGTGATTCTCCAGAACCTTCTGAATGACTAAGCGGACATGATGGGTGAGTTCCTCCAGGGTTCGAGAAAAAAAAAACAGGGTATCGTCAAGGTAAACGAAGATGAACTGTGAGACTAAGTCCTGGAGGACATCAACATTGAAAACAGTTAGTACTTGCTAAAGACCTTGATTACTAGAATCAGGTGAGTAAATACTTAGGTGGAATGAAAGCCTGTGCCTACACTGGCCCATTCTGGATAAGATTGAGGACCCTGGCACCAAGGCAATCAAAAAACACGGAAAAATTTGTATTCGGGCAGAGGAGTGATTTGGTATAATAGGGAAACTTCTGTACATTCATCCAAATGTAAAACAATGGCACAAAACAAAATCATAAATCAAACTTGCCATTTTTCAGCCACCCACTCGTTACACGAGGGTTTGGACAGGGGTATACTGTGGAATAAGTAAGAGAAAATGCAGCCACTTACAGCTCTTTGCAGTTTGCATCGTACAGTGGAGTCCACTTGTTCTGCTGGTGGGGCTGCCACTTTATACACTGGTAATTGGGGTCGAGATATGAGTTCTCTGCATCCTGCATCAGACCTGTAGAGGGTTCAAGAGTGCGCCGTATTGCGTGTAAGGAATGAACTTGAAATAATGCGATATTAAATATGAGTCTTAGTGGATGCATCCATGTACACCTTTTTTGTGCATTCGAGCGTTTGTGCATTTGTGTACTGGTCTGAGCAACTGCGTACAAGGAGGGAGGCCACTAGGTACCTGGCTCTTGTTTGATGATGCCAGAGAGGATCTGTGCATTCAGCGTAGTGGGCGGAGAGTCTGAATGCTTCCTCTTTTTTGCCTGATGCACTGGAATGCAGCTGTATTGGTGCGTGCACATAGTTTCACAAAAGAGATACACACGTAAGGTCTCAAATCGAACAGCATCACAGGCACAGTTACGTAAAAGGAAATAGGTTGTCATGTTTAAGCGTATTTGTTTGATAGGTCTAGTCCCTGATAAATACTATCATTTTTAAACCCAGAGGCCCCGCCCACCCACCCTCACTCACTCTTGTCCTTGGGGATGCTGCAGCAGCTGGTGAAGCATCTGAGTCTGTTGCATGTCCCCGGCCCCGCCTCCACCCATGGCCGGGCCAATTGGGTACTGCGATATCACAGGCTCTGGCTTCAGGTACATGTCCCGTTGCATGGCAGGGTAATGGGCATGCGGCGGAGGGGGCGGTGGTGGGGTCATGTGACACATGTTCTCAGGAGTCATTGTCCTGAGAAGGTGAGAGTCTAAAGAAATATACAAGAAGATGAAGGTCAAAGGTGGATAGGACTTCTCTCCTCCTGATATTTACAGCTGCTATTACCAAAAATACCTTTTTGTAATTCTGTTTGAAGTGTTTAGGTGAGAAAAAACACTTTATTGAAATAAGAAAATAGTGAAATTGGTGGATTTTGTGCTTCATGATAGAATTTTAAGAGGATTCTCATTTGAGCCATAACAGGATACAGACTTAGAACTAAAGCATTCACATTTCAGACAAAGACATTTGAAACCCGAAAACGCTCCATTGTCTGAATAAAATTAAGTGTGCTTGCTTCTTCTTGAGAAGTTTAAAATAGTGACTTTGTTGCTTCAGTGCTTGAAGACGGCGCCCCCAGTGTGCCCAAATGGCGAATTTGGAGATGGCACCCATACAAGCTACGACTAAAACCACTTACTATGCTTCAGTTTATTTGCATTAGTCTTTGCACAGGTAATGTTCAAATGTTGTGCTATTGTTTTGTAAAGGGTTTGGGCTGCACCTGCTTCATTCTAATGGGATATTCACTCTAAAAATGCAAAATTTTGTTATGTAGAAATAAAATTTTTCATTTATGTTGCGTTTCATCTTCATTTACTCTGACCCAGTAACATATATACTGATGTTTACACTTCTACAGAAGTCAAACAAGAGTTACCTTTATTATTATACCAAGATGATTCAAATGGACCTTGTAGCTGCAGAGATATATTAAATTAATTTCTGGCACATCAATTTTGAGTATTTTCTGAGCCAGATGCCCACAGCTTAAGAAGTTTAGAAAAGATATCAAAAAGTTGAACGGTACCATTGATTTTCAAAGTAAGCTGAACATGTTTCCAGTGGAAAGGGATTTCAAGCTGAAAGTATGACAGAGCTGAATTGCCAAACATTAAATAAAATGAATAGATTTCACGGCCAGTTCAGAACAAATATTTGTAATGAGATTAACTGAAAGCCCAAATTACTTGCAATGCAGTCTGCAAAACTGAAACATCAGTTTTTGCGATTAAACAAGACGATATCATTTCCATAGCAAGGACCCCATTTAAGACTTTCAGGGCTCTATTTTTGTGTCATTTCAAAGCACGCAGCAGTAAGTTTATATACCTTTTCACCCATCACAAAGGCATATCATCACCTTTGCCTACTTTGGTGCTCTGACATAAAAGAATTTGTGACACAGTGGGTCGGCATGTACAAAAGTACATTAGAGGATGTGTCAATGCATAAATCTAGCTCAGTGCAGTTTTTTGTGTCCAAGAACTCAGATGTCCTTTATCTGTGTTGCGACTCACTCAGACATCCTTTTATAAAGCAAATGTTGACTCTCCATGGTAGTTTCATGGGAATGAATCCCAGCCAGTGGAGATGTTTGCAGATAAACACATATTTTTCATATAATTTTCCCTCCTTTCTTAATTTTCACTTTCAATTTGTAGGCCCGCCAAATAATAGGCTAATGCCAACAAAATTGTGGTGGGGGCAAATGGGAGGGGGTTCATTTCAACCGAAAAGTACCTATGAATGAGCCGCTGGTAGAAATGGCCAAACCCGAGGAACCTTTGCAGCTCCTTACAGTCTTTAGGGTCCGGCTAGTCCAGCACTGCCAGTACTTTCTGGCAATCCACCTTTAAGGCACCCTGTGTTACAGTGAAGCCTAAGAAGGAAATGTAGGTGTGATGGAATTCACACTTCTCTGGTTTCAAATAGTGTTGAATCTCCAATAGCCTTTAAATAACCAGGCGGACATGGCGGGGATGGTCCTCCAGGGCTTGAGAGAATACCAGTGTGTTGTCTTCATAACAGACAAACCAAGAGGCAATTATCTCAGAAGGCATCATTAATGATTTTCTGGAATACACTGGGGCGTTAGCGAGTCTCAACGGCATCACCAGGTATTTGTAGTGCCTGAGGGGGTGTTAAATGCTGTCTTCCTCTCATCTCCTTCCCCTGTGCATACAAGGTGGTAAGCGTTGCACTGGTCCACCTTGGTGAAATAACTACAGCATTTCTGGAACTTGTTCATATTTGGATTTCTGTAGCACTTGTGGACGAACTGATATCACTGACAATGGTTTTCAGAAGTGTTCCCAAGTCCATGCTGTGATTAACTCTACCAAATCCTGTCTGTTTTTAATGAAGTACCACCTGAGGGCCTGAAGATCATGGCCATTCAAGATTGGTTTTTTGGCTTGTCCCTTGCATACATCGATTCCTCCAGATTCTCAGAATGTTTAAATGATTATATTTACCGGTTTCTCCTAAGACGAAAATACATGGCAACAGGGAATTGACAAACAACAGATATTTCTAATCCAAAATAGATATTGGATAACTAACAATATGAAGGGCAGTTCCGTCATTTGCAGTTCAGTTCATATGAAGGTTGTCTTTCCCTTTAAGGGAGAGGGCCTTAAAGACACAGAAACCAAAACAGCCTGTCAGGTTGAGTGAGCCTAAGGTGCTGTGCACACAGCCTCTGCACCTGTATCTATAGGAGCATTTTAACCACAAAACATGCATGTTTTCAAAAAGACCACAAAAATGAAAATATTAAACTGAGAAAAGGTATAATATAATCCCTTTAACATACTGTCCCAACTTTGTTCTGATTTTGGTTGTGCAGATTTTCCTCAGCAAATTCAACAAAATAAACATTTCACAGCTGTTCAGTAAAAAAAATATATGGGAGGCATGCCCAAAACAGATTTGTTTCCATTGTATTATATATAATATTCCAGAACTAGACCTCCAGGGTAACAATTAATTTGTCCAATAACTACCCAATATTCTGTGTGATATTTTTCCCGTTCATAAAAAAGTGACGAGTTTATCTATTTTTAAGGTACATATGAAATAGAATTCCATCACTTTCTTGACGAAAACGAGGATGTCTTGGCTTTATGGGTGACACTGAGAATTCATGGTCAGTGGAATGGAAAACGCGCCCCTACCTGCATGAGAGTCCTGTATTTGTTCTTCCTCTCCCTCTTACTGATGGGCAGCCATATCATAAGTGATTCTGTCTGTCTTTGTGTCTCACTCATGATCATTACTCTTCACCAAGCGCTAAACTACAACTTCCCACCGCCTTCATTCCCAGCCAATTCCAACCCTTGACTAAGCGGTTTTCCCTTTCACTGTTTCTTTCTTCCACTAATGTTCTGCTATGCCAGTATTTTTTCCGTGTGCAAGTCCTCCTCGCCCTCTTCTCATACACTCTACCTGTGAGCTTATCTCTCTGGCTCATACTTCCTCTCTTGTTCTGAACTGCATTTTCCTAATGACTTACCGCCTCTGCTCTCCTCCCACTAATGCCCTTTCCCCCTCGTCCACTGCCTTCAATGTCTTTTCCTGCCGTCCCATTTATTATATACGGGGTGAAATTATACCGTTGTAACATATTGATTTCTCTTCATGACATCGCCCAAAGTCAACAGAAGTTGCTGCCACACGTGTCCCCTCGATTATTTCCCTACTGGCAGGGAGGACTGCTGAGGCAGGGACGAGCCGAGGGGACGTACCATTCACTTGCTGTGGGGAGTAAGGCTCAGAGCTGGAGTCTGGGGGGGACTCGGGTAGTGTCCTACAGGAATGAGAGTAGATTACGGTAATCAAATCAGTGCTGATCAGTTTTCATATGGTGGTATCATTACTACATTCTTGGCTTTAAAATTCTTCAACACTCTTTGCATCTCTGTACTGGTATAAGAACCTCTGTGACACCCTTTGATTGGTATTGTTTCCATGTCATGAAACAAAATTTCATCTACGCCCTCAACGTTGAATGAATATCTTCATTTGTTTCAGGAGCCATTTGCTATGTTTATAAATGCAGTGTGCATACATTTTGTTCGGTCTGTGATCTGCAAATATATTTACATTTGCTATATTCTAATCATGGTGCATGAAGTGCTTTTATAAATGGCCTCCACTGTCTAAATCTCCAGCTCCCACTTTTTTCTGCTCCTTTTGATTTCTCTCCCTTTTTTTCCTCCGCTACATTTTGTTTGTTCAAGTAAAGTTAAACAAGGAGCTTTTGTAATGGAACTGTATTCAGACTTGGGTGTGTGTATGTGAGCACGCATTGCGTGTGCATGGGGGCAAACATTTCTGATGTTCATGTAGGGCCTGATCCGACAAAATTTACACGCTAGTCGTTACTCTCTTAGATTTACAGACGAAAGCCTTGAGTATCAGCTGCACAGTTACAGCCGCACTTCTCACTCTGCTGCTAGTGTAGCCGCACCAAACCGTGGACACAGCAAAGTCGGTTGATTTTCTGTGCCGCTCAGACCTTCTGGTCATCGAATGACAGTTGATTCGCCTCACTTGGTCTCCCCGATTTTACAGTCTATGCAAAGGCATATATAATCCTGTCCTTCTCATTCTTCCCAGTGCATGACAACACTCTACCCTACTTGGCTCTAGTATCTGTTTTACTCCTCACTCTTGCCTGTTTGCTTTTTGCTTTCACTCATCTGTCACTCATTCATTGCACCTTATATGCCAGAGTTCAGTGGCCTTCTTTGGCCCAGCGCAAACTCACTCACTTGTACATTTTTATTTAGTTCATCCTTCACCTGCTCCCTTCGTACCTTTGTGTGTATATCTCACTCAAAACTCGTAATTATATCATCTAGGCTAGATGACCCCCCCCCCCCCCCCCCTCAGCCCATTCAGTCACATTTTATACCCCAGGGTCTGGCGGGGGGGGAGTCATCTGGGCTGCTACACCAGTCTAAATAATGACCAATCAATGCGCTGTATATTCTGCAGGTTGGCTCCAGTCTAAATCAAGAAATTGAAGATTATGTCAAGATAATAACGGCATGTACCCGAGTTGAATTTGGAGTGCTGTAGCAAAGGGTATGAATAGTTGTGACAATGACATATTTCAATATCTAATTTTCAATATATTTGCAGAAACTTTTTTTTTTGCATTCTAGTCATTGGTTATAGTATATTAATCTATAACACAATAGAGTGTGCAAAGAGTGAAAGGGTCTGAATACTTTCCAAAGATTTTGTAAAAGCCCCTCTTTCACTATCTCTCCCGGTCGCCCCGTCTCACCCGGGGGCGTAGTGGACGGAGTGCTCAGTCTTGACGTGGGGCTGCGGCTGCGGCTGCTGTTGCTGAGGTCCGAGGCAGGTGTAGTTGTGTCTGAGGAGTCCCAGAGTGGGCGGTGGAGGGTACAGCCCCTGACAGGGAGGTGCGAGGGGCAGCTGGGCCCCCTGACGGAGGGGGATGGGGGGGCTTACGCCACACACCGCCCCTGCAGAGGAGGGCACCCCCACCAGCTGGGAGGAGTAGCTGGGGCCGGGGGTGCTGTGTACCTCCGAGAAACAGCTGTGGAGGTAAAGGCCGTGGCAGAGGTGGAGGGGTAGAATGAGTGAGGGGTGATACATAAACAAGAAGGTAAAAATCCAAGCATCATCAGTCCATGTGCTGCTCAATGTACTTGGTAAGAAGAAAGACTTATACGCACATCACCTATTTTTATAAGACTGTCAAATAAAATGCGTCAATGGAGAAAGGAAGGGATGCCTGCGCACTTACTCCAAGCCACCAAGAAAATTTTTGTTCATTATTAACTCTTGGGACAACGTTTCGATCCAACTCGGATCTTCGTCTGGTCACCATAGCCAGACGAAGATCCGAGTTGGATCGGAACGTTTTCCTAATTTAATAAATATAAATTTTCCTGGTGGCTTGGAGTAAGTCTGCAGGCGTCCTTTCCTTTCTCCTCCTACTCACTGTACTTCAAACAGCGGAGCAGAGAAACCTGGCGCTCATCTCACTAAATATATTTTAAGCTTTTTCATTCTCAGCCTGCAAAGTATCATCAAAATGTGTTTTTTGCGAAACTGTTGGTCTTCATTGCCAAATGTTGTACCTCAGCGGACACTACCTTACAACCAGAAACATGACTTTTAATGTTTAGTTTGTGTTTATGTTGCTCCCACAGAGAGAAGGTGCTGTTACATTTTTTACAGTTTTAGATGGTTGCAAACAGGTAACCATTAAAACAGTTTTTACAAAGGCTATTATAGCGTATGCCTGTTTTACTACAGAAACAAAGCGAGGGTCCTGAGAATGATTGATGAGTGGCCATTACTCCCTAAGCTCCACCAGCACATTCTGCGTGGTGCAAAGGTGGAACTAAATTGTAATTTCTTTCAAAAACACTCCAAATACAGAGGGGAAAAAATGATTGTGCTGGCAAGACATTTGCTCGGCTCACACGTCACATTTTTCATGAGTGGCGGCCTGGGCCGTAACTCTGTGGGAGTGCACTCAAAATACCAGATGGGTTTCAGTAGTGTAGCTACGTGCGTGGTGACTGACGTGCTTCTGTAAATAAACAGCCAGCTTAATGGGCGGCACATATAAATGAAAGCCATGAAGGCTTTTCACAATAATTCCATCTACAAAGCGTATGAGCGAATGTTTTATTTCATGGATTTATATTTGAGGAGAAGCTTAGATTTCGCATGATCTCCAGCTCTTTCTTTTGCACTGTATGGTACGATAACCCAACCTTAATCCAGGAGATTGACCATCCTGTACATACAATGTTAAAAAAGCACACCTCAGCTCACAGACCGACATTGCTCACTTTGGCTAATTAAAAAAAAGTGGTTGTGTGAAATTAGTCTTGAGATTAAACATACAGGATTGTTGATATTCAGGAATACAGTTGGAACACTAGCTATACGGCAGAAAGGCAGAAAGATAATGGGTGTGAAGTGGCTAAATTCTGTGACGCTGGCATATTTGTGGTTGTGGTTGAGGGCAGGGCTGGTGGGCCTCGGGCCTGTAAGTCAACACGGCCAATCAGGCAATGTGTCTAATTGTAAAGTGACCAAGCGGCCGACCACTGGCGGCAGCACATGGCTCCACGGTAATGCTGTGATTGACAACGGATGTGAGGGCCTTAGTTCCGCCGCACTTCTCTCACTTGTCAATGCTATCGTCTTCTTTCTGGATGTAGTCCTCCAGGATACTGGTATCAATGTTGGCTGGCTCTAAGGAGCTGTTAATATCATGACCTGAGAAAAGGGTGGGGGTGGCATGGAAGAGCGAGGGAGAGAGAGAGAGAGAGCATAAAATATGAGTGTGGGTACGCCCTAGCAACGAAAAACCAATATTATTTTCCTCTCAGGTTGCGAAATATCCGTATGATTTGGGGCAGATTCAATATCACTTCCAGTGAGGTGCTGTTCTTTTTGGAATTGAGGCACACATTTTTTTTTTTTTGCATAAAATCTAGAAAAACAGCTTGTTGTTTTAACATTTTCATAGGTAGAACAGATGTAAGGAAAGGTAAAATAAGGTAAAAATATGAAATATTTGGTCCATTATCATTAAAATTAATTTCAGTGAAAGCATATCCCGTAAAATGGCAGGACCAGGAGGACATTGCATGTATATTTACTTAGTATATACTGCTTTTTCCAGACCCTTATGAAAAATTACTATCATTCCAAGCTATGGTTATCCCATAGTAAATGGATGGTATTTTTGCCACCATAGTGCTGTATTACTATTGTGATACTATAGTTATTCAAACTACAGCAACACAGTTGCGTGCACTACAGTAATAACATGGTTCTGCTGACTGTGTAATGCGATGGCTATAGTACTACTCTAGCTATACTATGCAAACCATAGCATAGTTATGCCAACAATACTATAGTGTTACCAAGAAATAACTATAGGATATTTTCATGTGGGGATATACTACTGTTCTGCATCTGAGAGTTCCATCCATCATTTCTACGTACATCTGATAAGCTGCAATCACCTACATTTTATCTACATTTTGACATCTAAAGATGTGATTTTATTGTCTGTCCCAAGTACCCGGACCAATTTGGGAATGAAAGCTTAAAAGAGCTCTGCTCCCCTCACCTGGAATAACCTTCAAAAAGATTTGAAAATAAGGGAATTAGTTTCTTTGTCTGATTTTAAATTTCTTATTAGTACAATGGTGAATAAATCGGTTAGTACTTGTTTATGCCCATAGTTATTCAATGTAAGTCCACAGTTAAATTAATATCTTTTTATGACTGTCGGTGTATGAAGCTGTCAACATCTCGGTGTGCACATTGTATGTTTTCTTGTTATTGCTATGTTGTCTGTAACACCTTATGCTTCCATTTAGGCCAGGGCTCCCTTGAAAAAGAGACTACCCGGCAAAAAATTTTAAAAAATCTAATATTGAGAGAAAATCAATGGGAATATACAAGTAATTTAGACACTCATAAAATGACACCGTTCAGCTGAATAACCTGTTGATGTGGCTTAGCTGAACAAAGCCTTCAGTCCCTGTCGTTGGGCTGACCCTACTTTCCTTTGTTATATGTGGCAGTCTTGGCAAATCAAAAGACAGAGGACTCCAATACCTGTTTACATTTTTATGTTTTTATTCAGATGTTTCTGTAATTTTTCTAGTATAAGAGTTTGCAAAATAAAACACGTCCATCACAGGGCATCTAAGTTTGGCGGGTGGGGTTCCCATTCCAACCTGCATGTCAGGGAAGAATGCCTCCTCCGATTGGTCAGATGGTGGGGAAACGTGAGTCCTTCCATTTGATATGTTGGTCTGATTGTCAAAATTCTGAGTCCGATTCACTGGCTCATACAAAACTAATTTGCCTCAAGTACCCATAAAAAAACAATCACAATGGTATGTTTTGGTAATTTTCGAACTATTAAAATGCTTCTTCAAAAAATATTTAACTAGCATTGAATTTGTCTCCTTAGAACAAGGCCCATCAAATGCTTAATCAAATACAGAATTCTATTAAATTTCAATATAAAGGAAAAAGGAGCCAATAAAAATTTGAAGGCATCATACAGAGCTAACAAGAAAGCTAATAACTTTTGGATCTGAAGTTGGATCATCACAAAAATGGATACTTGATCTTGATTGGCATGTAAAACCAAATACACAAATACACGTTGGCACCACTTTCTCAATGGGGTAGCATTACTGCTGGAAACTGAATCACTGATTGCTAAAACCCCACAAGTCAACTCAAGTCAAGTGTGACTAATGGGGTTTTAGTAATAGGTGCTTCAATTCTGAAAATGGCCAGACCTCTTAAATCACATGGTCTAATAACTTGAAATGTTACATGCAGTGTCAGATTTAAAGAACACTTATTATTTTCAAAAATGATGGCTGCCATCATCCAAACTGAATTCAGCAGCCATTAGACTGATTTGATGGTGCCTTTTCAACACAATAAGCACAGATACATACAACAAACAGACATTGACAAATGTATTATTTAAGCTGTCGACCATAGAATATTTCAGAAGAAATTAAATAAAAAATGAGTTCAAAGTGAAGACATGCTGCTTCAGTTTGAGGGTTAACACATCAGGAATTTGGGTGGGGAATGAGCGAATCACAGTATTTTTTAAGAGATCAAAAGTATTTGGACATTTGGATGACCTGCTGTATCACTATCTGAGTTCTGTGTTAATCGTTTTTTGTATTGTCTATAGTGTTTTCATGTATTTATTGCATTTTCATTGATTATTATATTTCCCCTTTGTATCGTCAGGCCAATTCAGTCCCTCACACCTTTGTATTCTCACTAAGTATTGCTCACGTCCTGCCCGTTCTGTTTGTTAACTGTCTAGTTAATTCCCTTGGTTATAGCCATGCCTATAGTCACATTCCCAGCTCCCTGCACACCTGAATTCACTTCCTGATTCCTTTAAGCTACACTTTATGAACCTCAATCTTTCGATAGCTTGCCATGAGTTTGTTTTGCTGTTTAAACGCTGAACACAACAAGCCTTTTCTGAATCCCAAGAGCTTTCCTGGTCTTGAATCTGTTTTTTTTCCCGTTTCCAAGATTGCTTGCCCCTCCATGTATTGATTTACTAGAAACAAATTTGGCTTGTCTTCCTAGTTATATGATTTGGATCTCTCTCAGTTTTGGCAATATTTTTGTGCGATTTCTGACTTGTGGACTGTGCCCTGATAATGATTTGGCTTAACCCTCTTGTGCTGCATTCTTCTTGTGGCTCTGAACTCGACGTACGCCCTCGAGATAGCTCCTAAATAAACACCTGAACCTCATCAGCTGCCTGCACTTGAGTTCTGCTTCAAGTTCTGTCAAGCTGTTCCATAGACAGTTGTGTTTTATTTCCAAAAATCTCACTTTAGTAAACACAAAATAGGTTTCAAAACTTACATTTTCATTTGGAATCTGTTGCTGTTAACTCTCAACATGAAATCCAAATAGCTGTCCAAATAGTAAAGCAAGCCAATATTAGGCTGAAAAATCAAAACAAACCCACCAGAGGAAAAAAGCAAGCATTAGGTGTGGGCAACTGAACTCCGAGGGTTATTCTCAAAAAAAAGAAGCTCAAGGACACAAAAAGGCTAAGATGACCACAAATAATAACTGTGCTGGATGACAGAAGAAGTCTTTCCTTGGTTCAGAAAAGCCCCCTAAGAACAGCTGGCCAGATCAAGAACGTTCTCTAGGAGGCAGGCATATCAGTGTCAAAGCGAGCCATCAAGAGAAGACTTTATCAAAGAAAATACAGATGGTTCATCTTAAGATGTAAATTATTGGTAAGGCTAAAAAACAGGAAATTTAGCAAAAAAAGAAAAAAATCCTATGGAAAAATGAAACAAAGATCAACTTATACCATAAAAATAGGAAAAGAAGAAGAAGAAACTGCTCATGAACTGTAGAATACCACCTCATCTGTGAGGAGTGGTTATGTGTGGGCATGTACGGCCGCTAAATGAGCTGGTTCCCTTCTATCTGTTGGTGATGAGACTACCAACAAAACCTGGAGGATGAATTCTGAGTTGTATAGGGCTACATTACATGTTTATACAAAGCCAAATGCATCAGATCTAATTGGGAAACATTTTGCAGTGCAGATGGATGGTGACTTGGGAGCATACTGCAAAAATAATAAGATTTTTCAAGGCAGAGAAGTGGAAATATTCTACCTTAGACAAGTCAATCATATGACCTGAATCCACACATTTCACTTGCGGAAGGCAAAACATCCCAATAACAAAGCAGAAACTGAGGACAGCTGCGCTGAGGGCCTGGTGGAGCATTAACAGGGAAGAAACCAAGAGTCTGGTGATATCAATGGGTTCCAGACTTTTTTTCCAGGCGTTTGTTGACTGCAAAGTATTTGTGAAAAACTTGAGAAAATTGGTTAAAAAATTTCTGAAGACAATGACAACTCAAGCAGACAATACATGTGAAGACCACAAAGGAAAAACGATCAGACACCAAATTTTGCATTTTTGTACACTATATATATCATATATTATTATAATGTTTACAATAACATATAATAATATTACATATTATGACAGTATTGTATATATCTATATTTTTGCATATTTTTTCAGTGCTTTGTTTCAAAAATCGTCTTGAATTTTTTTTTCATCATTTCTCCACAAAGTGAGAAATGTGACTGATCATTTTTCCATTGTGGTCTCCCTGTGCTTTGTGAGATGGGGAGAGCACAGAATGGGGAGATTAATATGGAAATTAAATCAAAGGTTTGGAATGCCAGGTCCTGCTGGATATTGTCACTGGTTGTGCACAGTACATGTGAGGCTTTCCAGGATAGGGAAGAGGGTGGGGTAAATGCGAATCTGAAGTTTTATTAAAAGCAGACAAGTGAGTCACTCGAGCTGATTGATTACTCACTAGCACAAGCATCTCCTTCAGTACTTTACCAGACTATCTCAGCTTGCAAGTGAGTGAGTGTGTGTGTGTGTGTGTGTGTGGCAATGTGTTTCTGTCTGGCGCTGTTTGTGTTGCGTCCAGCGTTAGGCTGGTTGTAGAGATTATGGGGGGTCATGTGTTGGGGATTTTGGGAGCTTTGCTTAAGAATCGGTAACAAAGGCACACTGGTGGCAGGTGGGATAAAATGAGGAATTAATACATTCAAACCGAAGACCTCCCTGAGAAAAGAAGCACATGATATCCCAGGACCTTCTGAACTGTCCCCAAGTCAAGGTCTTTCTCTAACTCTTTGTCTCTCACTATTACACACCATATCTACCATATGTTCCATATCCATTCAATGTTGTTCATTTTACATGAGACTGAACTTCAAACAAAGTTGACCTTGTGAAAAGTTGAACTCAATGTGAAACTACTATCCATTGACAGATTTTACATGAAAAACAGGGTATAACTTAAAAAAATGCATCACGGAAGTGTTATAATGAACTTCATAAAACCTATGAACTGTCAAATATGGGACCGTCAACTATAGCTGCTGTATTCAAACCTGCGGAAATTCAGGCCTATTTTAAATTCCAGAGATACCAAGGGACAACAATCCCAAATTTGCCCTGCTGAATTACAGGAACAAAATGATGTTCAGGATCTAGATTTTTTTTTCCATCTGATGTAATGCTGCGGCCGTAAAAACATGGTGCTGGTTTTGAGTATTTCTCTTGATATGTCTCATATAGCTTCAGCAAAGTGCTGAAACCAGCAGATGCAGAAAATGTATCAGATTTTGCCCCACAATATGAATAACATCTTTTTCTATGAACCTACCATTGGGAAAACTTAAGTGAAAATTTAGAGTTTACGCAGTTAATGACTGTTATGTTCCTCATAGTTGGCAGCGAACAGGAACAGGAAACATAATACTTACATACTATAAACAAATGTTGGTCGTCCATTTAATTTATTTAGGGTTGTTGCTAATGATGACTTGCACTTTGATTACATTATGGAAAGGCAGACCATTATTTTTCAGGATTGTCCTCACAACTGAACCATCAATGTTCACTACGCTTTCAGTCTCAGCGACGGGCACCTAAGTCATAGAGGCGATCAAATACAAATAGAAAATAGATTTTTGTGACTATATACTGTGATAATTGAATTCATAATGATCAGATATTGCTTATATTTACACTATACACTATTTACACTTGAATCTGAGGACTGATATTTTCATCATGAATATAACAGACACATGACAGTTTCGCTTGCCGAAGCCAATCCCAACGGATCCAGTTGCTATTTACTTTTTATCATCTCAAGCAAACCAACAAAAAAGAAATGCTTAAAATATCCTAACTCATTCCTCCCCCACCATTTTTATCTCCTTCACAGGCTCTGAACAGAATTTAATTGAGGTATCAGCAACAAAAATAAATGCAAGTTCAGAAATGGCGAAAACCTCTTGCCAATGAATATCAGTAAGAGGAGTGGCTAAGCAGTTCTTAGAATGAAATCAAAGGTCACATCCTCATTGAATCTTTTAGTTATTGTATTGTCATTGAAAAGCAACATTCCTGGCATCAATATTATTTTTTCATGGAATTTTGCTCTCACAATATAGGTATTAACATCTTAAAAATCATTGTCTGTAGGCTTTATGCTGTACTACAGGTACAAAAGTGATGACAGTAAATATAAATAAAATACCTGGAGGGTAGTAATTTTAGCAGAAAAATATGTCAGTGCATGTTTGCTTTATAGGACTGAGTCTCCAGCTGTATGAGAACACTATACTGTCTTCCCTGTGACAGCAAAAAGTTTTTACAATATAGCTGCAATGCAATAACAATATCATAAAACTCTCTGGTGACGTTTTTAGGATATCTAATAATAGTCAGGTATTCTGCTAGCTATTTATTTACACATTTATTCATGCAGATATCACTGGAAAAACGTTCTGATTGAGGGCAGTGGCAAATAAATAAATAAGACGGAAGTGAGTTAGAAAGGAAGCGGACAATTTCGGGACTGAAATGGGCTTAAGTAAGTTAGAAAAAATATTTATTTACCAACAATTAAAGAGAACACAAAAATACAACTAATCAATTTGTTCACATCACTCTCATTCATGCATGCACTCAATTCAACCACTGAAAACGGTGAACCTTTTCAAGCCAAGGACTGAGAGACGGAGGGAGAGAGCAAGAGAAAGAGTGGGGGGTTGAAAGGGAGGGATAGTAGGGACCCATATCCCCCTTCTCTCTCTCTCTCTCTCTCTCTCTCATAGATTAAGCTTCAATCCAGTCAGGAATGCCAAGAATTCCAATGTTTTAGTTGGAAAAATTTACTCTCACTTGCTTATTTTCTCCCTTTACAGTCGCATCATTTCAAACCAAATGCACACTTTCAACCTCTGGCGACACTTAGGAATATTAAGAGTCACTCAGGAGTCAGGACCCATCTCTCACTGACCAGTATCAACAGGAGTCATGATAGCAGCACAATAATTTTGGGATTAGCATAGCAATACTGACAAAACAGAAATGTGAGGATGAACAACAGCTCAGACATGGAAGGAAGAGTTTAATGAAGAAGAGGAGGAGTGGAATGATGAGAGGAATAACAGAGAAATCAAACAGAAGAGAATACAAACATCGCACTGTAAAACATGATAGCCCCATTAAGTTACGTGAACTTTTTTCTTCTCCTTGATTTAACTCCACTTTTCGTGAAAATTTTAAAATATTGCACCCAAGTTTATACGTATTCAAAAGTTAAACTTAAAGCTGCTTTTTAAACCGGACGCGAAACGAATTTTTCGCACGACAGATTACATTCAAAGTCAATGCAAAGACTTCGCGTGCATTCGCGTCCTTGCATTGACTTCGGATGTAACCTGTAGTGCTAAATAATTCGTTTCGCTTCCGGTGGGAAAGCGGCTTCAAGCTATCCATTGTTTTGACCGGCTGTGAATTGAAACAAAGCTTATCTTCAAGTCAAGTTAACTCACGTTTTTAAGGAAGCCTGACTGTAAACCTTAAGTTTTAAGTTTAACCAGCCAGACGTGTATTTCAGAGCGGAATGATAAAAATGAATAGCTGAGTGATGAAGGTAAACAGCTCAGTGCTAAAAATAAACAGCCGAATGGCAGCAAGAAACGGCACAATTTCAACACAGAGTAACAGCGAGCTGGTCACATAACTTACTACTGCCATTGGAAACCATTACAGATGTGTTGGAGGTATATTTCATCAAAACTTTACAACGGGAAAGTACTTTTTATGTTGACCTTCTCTCTCTGAAATCTAACAAGCATTAATTCCCATCCCTTCCTTCTCTACTTCTTTTCTACACTCCATCCCAACCCCCTCTTCTTTCCTCCATTTACCTTTTGTTTTCTCTTCCTGCCCTCTGTCCTTCCCTCACTCTTTACCCATCTGTACTCCTCAGTCACTGTCTTGTCTTTCCACATATTTCCCCTCCGCTCTTTCTACCCATCTTTCAAACTCTTCCTCTCTCTTTCTTGCATCACCAGAGGGCCAACAGAACAGAAATCAGAGCCCAAAATCCTAAAGTAATACATAAAAAGCAGAGGACTTTTCAATAGTATGAATGAACAGAAACTGAGCGCATTTGGGCGCAAAGCCGATCGACAGTGTTCATGAACTTCTGGCATCATCCATAGCTGTATGTTTTCAGTTCTTTGCCACGAATATGTTTACGCAGGTTTGTTATGAACGTTTCACTGCATCGTTCCATGTTTCCGTCTCGCTTCTTTCCTTTAAGAGAAACATGGAATGCTGACAACCTTATCAAAGTGTCCTTTTCGTATGTTGCCTTCCCTTTAATGGGATCCAGATGTGCGCCCCACCCAGGTGGGCAGTTAATTTAGAAGCCTGCCAGAAGAGATAAGAGAGTGAGAAAGAATGAAGATGCATGAGGGTGAGCATGAAGAAGCGGAGAGAGAGAGAGAGAGAGAGAGAGAGAGAGAGAAGAGAGGACAGAGGTGAGACAGAGTGTAAGATTACAGGTAGAGGGAGGTGTTCGAGTAGACAGGAGCGAGAGAGGTGCTAGGGATGGGGAAATCAAGGAAGGTAACTAGAGTGAGATGGCTGAGGAGAGCGAACGATGACTTGAGCGGGTTTGGTTATGGCGGTACTGACACTGGTGTGTTGTTTTGCCCAACCGAGTCACTCACTGGGGGAAAGATGCGAGTTTGAAATAGAGGAGGGACAGACAAATATTCCTCTCTTCTCTCTGTCTCTCAGTCCAGCTGTGTTGGTCAGCTAACACTGCATTGATTGTCAGCAGAACTTCAATACAGAGTGCCCTTATGAGCGACAGAAAGAGGTGGTGGTGGGGGTTGGGGGTCAGTGTGTGTGAGTTAGGCCACCTTTTCAATGCCAGAGTTGTCCTTGGTGTAACAACAGAGGGCGAATACACAGCATTTTCGGTGTGCGTGTGCCTTCAGGCGTGCCTGTATGTGTGTGTGTGTGTGTGTGCGTGTGAATGCGTGCATGTGTGTGAGCTTGTAAGTGCATGTGTGTTTCACGAGAACAAGACTGTATCCATGAAGGACATCAGAATTTTCACGTCTCCCACAATTTAAGTGGTATATGGTTATCTGTTCTTTTTATGGGTAAATATTTGTCCCCTGTATTTATTAGGCAAATTTCTTGGATGAATCTTACGGTACATACACTTGACACGCCCTTTCCACTGTAAGAAAGGCTCAAATGAAAAATGAGATGCGAACGCACACATACAGTATACTTACAAACGGCTGCACAGTTTTAAACAAGGAGGTCAACGTGCGCACTTGTAAACGCCTACAAAGCCGCTTTAAAACATTGCTTTCTAACTACATTTATCAACACAACACTCCCTTGCTTTTCAACATCAGCACACCCTTAAAAATAAAGGTGAATGACAAATTAGACTGGCTTCAGAGAACAGTCTAGACTAAAGCTACAGTATAACCAACGGGAGAGATTGGTGTTGATTAATAGGCTGCACACTCAGAAAAAATGTACAGAGTGCCTGTAGAAATACAGCGCGGTTACATATATGCATAAAACTGCCCCAAGCCAGAGAAATACAACTCATTTTTCCATTTTTTTGCTCCCTAAAGGCGTTTGTAGGACGAGAAATGAAGATTAATCCTGTCTATATAAATTTTTTATGACAACCAAAAATTTGACTTCCATGTTACTTCAATCCTGAATATGAAAAAAAAAGTCAAATAATTGATCAAATCACAAATATCCTCTATGGTAACGAAAACAAATCGATTTACAGTATAAATATTTATAAATATACGCAGCAGCAGTATTAACATAATTGTCACATTATTGCTAGTGAAACATAATTACCCCCCAAAAAACATTCTCTCAATCAGTTTGGGGTCTGGAATAGAACAGTATTTCATTGAATACAAACTTTCATCATAGATGTGATAAAATTTGTGCTGAAATATATTTATAATGCTTACACAGCCATTGTTTAGTCAGCCTATATTTGTTTAATATTAAAATAAGTTTGATGATCTGCAACATTGTGTGCCATATATGCAAAAATATAAGAAATTGGGAGGGCGTAAATACTTTATAGATCTGTAAGTGACTGCATTTTAATAATACTGACTTTGTATGATCATTGCTGTTAGTTAATCTTTGCTGCTCACATTCAAATACTCAGCTTTTTCAGCTCAATCTGATTGAAAATTATTGATAAAATACATGAAACAAGCATTACACAACACAAGAAATCCTTTTGCTTTGTTTCTAGGAAGCAAATAATATTAAATTTTCTGCATAATAAATCAGTGAATAAAAACATTGTATTTGTACTGACTGAAAGTAAAAGCTCAACTGCAGCAATCTCATAAAATTATAGTGTGCAGTCAAATTTAATTTAAAAATGATAAGCAGTACTATTTAGCAAAAAATTCATAAAGTAATTCTTTTTAAACAAGCCATATTGGTTACACTTTACTAGAAGGTACCGTCATAAGTGACATGACTCTGCCATAACTGTTACATGTGTCATGTGACAGTTATCACAGTCTCATGTCACTCTTATGACGAAGTTGTCATAATCAAGACAACCCAAACAACGTTTACTTATCATCTCAAAAACCAAATGACACTTAATGACCACGTTTATGACATTGACATAATGTTTATGACATGTTCATGACTGTCACTATTCAAGTCAAATCACAAATTTTCAGATGAATAAAAGTAAAAAAACTCACAAGGTCATCTTTTTGTCAGCTAACAATAAGCTGGTTGATTTTTCTATAATGCTTATAATCACTATTATAATCACTACATATAATCTATAATCACTATTTTGCTAAAAATCCATCTGCGGCTAAATTTGTGCAAATATTTGCCAATGTTTCAAATGTCCTAATCTCTTATTTTCTAATGAGCTAATCAGTATGTTTAGACACCATAGCATGCTGCTGTAACTAAATCACTATACTCATATTAGCAGGTTTAAAAGGCTTAAAATGAAGTGTAAATCAAGGCATAAAGTATCATATTTATACAAACATAAATAACACAAAATATTCTCACTTGGCACTGCTTATGAAATCAGCAAAATTAACTCTGCGACACACCTATAACTGGTCAAATGCAGCCATTTTATTTTAATATGAGCAGATGAATTTCAAGTATTATAAGCATATATTGAGCATTCAAGCCACGTTTGACAAACAAGTTTTTTCATACTGAGGGATCCAGTCATCACACAGTAAAATCAGTAATTAGCAGGATGGCTAGTACAGCAGCTATGAATAACACTGTGCTCCAATACTCAACATCTGTCCAGTTGTTTTTTGTAGTGTACTTGCTAATTCTGCGGACATCGCGTTAAACTAATGAAACTAATTTACTTTCATGCTGTATGGATTTACACACCCTCAAATTAAAATGTAGGCAGGCAACAGCAGGTGTATTCACACCCAATGTAGTGAACCACATCAGACAGAAAGCCTACTAAAATCTTTATCACTGTTCAAATATTTGAGCCTCACTGTTTAGAGTGAGATGCATAAGTATTTGGACAGTGGCTCTCTTGTCATCATTTTGCTCTGTCACCACAATAGATTTACAAAATTGTTCAATCAAGATATAACTGAAGCGTGAACTTGCAGTTGTAATTTAACTTATAACTTTAATTCATGAACCATGGTGGACTAACAACCATTTTATGCATAGCCATCCTGCTCTGAATTCTGAGGCGCACAAGTACTTGGCAAATATAATCAAAAATGAAACTGCCATTTTTAATACTGATAATCTACTATGCATTAAAGCTCCACAAGAGGAGTTTGGCTGGCATCAATGTACATAAACCTACATAAGGTAGTTGAATCTGTGGTGCTCCGCAAGCGACAGTGAAGATCTGCAAATTAATTTGATAGTGGATCTGCAGTCACAAGAAAATACGCAAAGCTACACATTCCACCACTGAGGACTTTTGTTCACCATTCTATGAAATCTGCCCATAACATAAAATTATTTTAGCTTAATATTAATCTGATTTTTTTTATATATTGATGTGTCTCATAGATATTCAAGGGTACTCGCAGCCTATGACTGTATGCTGGCTATTTTAATGTAAAGATACGTCATGTTGTTTGGTTTGTTTCCCAGCCTGCTTGAAAACTTTTTGCGTGTCCAGTTCCATCCGCAAGTTTATGCTAGACCCTCAATTTGACGCCATCTTGCGCAGATGTATGCAGTATTCTGTAAAAGCTGATCAGTAAGTTTGCAGTAAGCGTCCGTTAGAACACAAAAAGTTCAGAAGTAAGTTTACGTAAGGCATTACCTTACCTTACATGCATGACCTTACAGCATAGTGGATCTGCTCTACTGCAAACAAATCGCAGTTAATTGCTGCCTGAGGTTTGGAACCCACAGACAACTCCAGACTCTGGGTCTCTTCCCAGCTGATGTTCAGAAAGGCCTTCACTGCAGCAGCCGTAAGTTCCTCCTCTCTTCTGGGACATATTGCCTTTAATTTTGTCTGAAGCAAATTAATTGCGAGCTCAGTTGCATTCGGGTCAGGTGATTGACTTCTACTCGACATTCTACTCCTTTGCTTTTAAAAAGTCACAAGTTGATTTTGTAGTATGGTCATTGTCCACCTGCATTTGACTGAGGCATTTGTGAAGAGTGGAATGTTTTGCCGAACGCTAACGCTTTTCTCATCGGTGGGCGATTCGAGTATCAGTGATAGCGGGATCAGGCATTGCGGTGCATGTGATACAATGATGGAGGTCAGCGAGATGTTTTAAAAGCCAGGGCTAAAAGCAGGTATTTGCATAGATGGCTTTGTGAAAAAAAAGGATGAGGGAGAAGGTTCAAGATGGGGATTCGAGAATTTATTCTCAAAAAGTGACGTGCGTTCTCAAAACCCACTGGCATTGATAACTATGCATCCCAAGCAATTTCCATGCATATTTCACCCAAGATTTCAGGTTAACACGAGCCCTGGGCCTTGCTCTTATACATTGCATCCTTGCCGTGCTGCATATCACAATTTTATTTGAGCTTCAGACCAGGGACCGATGATCCTTCAGTATTTTCAGGCAGAGAACAAAATCATGGTTCCACCAATCACGGAAGTGACAGCATCTGTGTTCCTCTTGGTTAGTAGTGTTTTTTTGCTGCTGCTAACCAATTCTGCCATGGATATCATTTTTGCCCAGTCTTCTTCAAATGGTAGAATCACGCTGGCCTCACCTGTGATGATCAAAGCTTTGAGTTCCTTAGGGTTCTTTCATGACTTCCTGGATAAGTCATCAATGTGATCCAAGAGGAATTTTGGTAGTGTGGCCACCCCTGGGAAGATTCACCACCATTTTGTTTTCTCCATTCTGAGAAAATGGTTCACCGGAGTCCAACAGCCTTATGGCTTTGTAACCCTTGTTAGACTGACATTTCAATAACTTCCATCCTCATCTTTACTGCTGTTTCTTTTGATTACAACATCAATGGCTGCTTGTTGAATCCTTTACCCCTAATTCAGATCGCAGGAAAAGGTTTTGTTAAAGAAATGTTCAATAAAGCCAAGACCACCACAACCTAAAATATAGTACACCCAAAATTGATGGGGACATTTATCAATATGTCTGTATGCACCCTGTATTGTTCCTTGAATTGAGTAGACTGTTGGGATTGAGATGATTTTGCAATGCATTTCTAGCCAACATTCTAACAGCGAGGGCATAAGCATGGCCTTGTCAATAGAGGCTGCCATTCTGACTCTGATTGCAAGGTACTGTTGTGATTTGCCAGGTTGGGACATTGTTTTTCTCTTTTCTCTATCGAAAGAAACAACTTCTAAAGTGCTTCCATGGCCTGGTTAGACACTTGCGTGAATCTATAATTGTATTTTTGCATATGTACCAGCCTGTTAATTATTAATAGCACATTCACACTCACACACTGTAGCAGAACAAAGTCCACATCATTATCACACTGTTAACATAGTCCATCATGCACTAGGGCAAACCACAAACACCTACACCTCTGTCAGACACACACATTTTGGAGGTTCCCTCTCATGTCACTCATGTCACTAGGTGCTCAGTCAATTACACAGCCACATCAAAAACTGTATTTTATGACATCACAAGAGAGAGAGAGAGAGACCACTCAGAATACTGAATAACTGCTTGGCTGAGGTTTATCATTCCTCCTCGTCTCTGGGCAATCACTTCCCCACATGATGTCACAAAGGGACAGATTTTGAAATGGCTTGTAATGGCTTATTGGCTGTGCACCTGGTGACACGATGGGGGACCTTTAAAAATTGACGGCTCTTATACATAAAAAACCAGTGATATTTTCTAGCAGCATCATGAAGCTAGCACTTAACTATAAGTTTTCACTGCCCCCTGAGCATCATTACAGCATTTCATCTCGTGTGGTTTGAGCCAGCAATCCACCTGATAACTCTGTCACTCAAACAAATCCTGCCAAACTAACTTAGTTCATAGGAACATTACTCATTGCCTTTGCACAGCCAGGTTTAAATTTGAGTCACTCTAACCAAAACATTAAAACCCATTTTTAACCCTAACATCCAAAAGTCAGAAATTGTGAGGTATGCATAGAGCATTTATGCCCTGAACATCAAGCCACTCGTACATTCAGCCAGTTGGTCAGGGTGCCATCCCAGGTCTGTTGTTGGCAGCTATGCATCAAGGTGTACGGCATAATATTGATGGAAATGTATGTGGTGAGTTTTTAATCCCTCCCACAAAGAATATTCTTACACCAGTCACACCTTGGGGCAATTTAGAGTCTCAAATTAGCCTGACATGCATGTCTTTGGACAGAGGGAGGAAACCGCAGTACCCAGAGGGAACCCATGCAAACATGCAAACTCCACACAGATAATGCCCAGGCCAAATTCAAGCTCGCAACCTTCTTGCTGTCAGTGCATCCCACTGCATCACTATGCCGCCCACTCGTGCATTAAGCCTCTAACATTTCTAGCACCGACTCCACGGAGCTCAGTTCTACCAGGTGCTCTGGTTTATCCACTTAATGGAGACATTTCTAAACCCTTTGCTTTGACCTATTTACGCTAAGCTTTGTAATAATGTGTGAGCCATTTTGTTGTGTGTCTGGTACCATTCTCAGCTTTGTGCGACCAGGGCCTTGTATTAGGTGCTGATTATTACAACATCATATTTCACTATGCTGGCATATCATTACTCATTAACCAAACTACAAAATTAAATTAATAACTGGATTAAATTAAACTAGACACACCCAGGCCTACTTTCTATTGAAGCAAATCATGACTTAAAATGAAAAAAGACTTTAAGAGCCAACGTTAAATAATAAAAAATGGTGCCACTGGCACTGTAGCACACCTGGATGTTGCATAGTTGTACAGGCTGTTAATTAACGCCATGAACAAAATCTGGTGTCCTCATGGGAAAGAACATACTATGAATCACGTTTCCGCTTTATAGGTCCAGTGGTTTTGGATAGGAAGAATTTTAAAATAAAAACCTTCTAAAGTGGGCATGGCCAAAGTGCTGAGGTCAAATCAAGGTCAAATTTAAAAATTTCGCAAAACCTGTCAAATACGTTTTCGGACTTGATTCCATCTACCCGTATACCAAATATCAATTTAATCATTTAAAAACCTACAAGTGCTTCACTATGGCTCCATATGGCATTTTCATGGCACCCATGTTTGAAATCGGATCGAAACGCCATGAACAAACTTCCATGTCCTCATGGGAGGGAACATGTGTGCCAAGTTTCAGTTTAATTGGTCCAGTGGTTTCAGAGAATAAGTCGTTTACGGACATCTACATTTATTAAGTTGGTGACACGGGGGGTGGTCCTTTTCTTTTCTGGGTATGGAAGTATAATGTTCAATATAACAATGAACCATTTGAAAGGTTTACTATTCTGACGATGGTACACGTTTCCTCAGTGGAGTCCATTTCTGACGAGCTCAAGCCCAGAGGAGATGGCAGCATCTCTGGACATCCTTGACATTTCCTTACTGCATGAAACAGTGTTCACTTGCATTTGAGGATGCACTGATGAATGGTATTTATTGGTGAAGATTTTCCAAAATTTAATTGACAAGATATTCCAAGCAATATTTTGTACTGTTTTCAATTCAGGACAAAAATCATTTATAAATGCTTTACTTGCATTTTCCATACCTTTCATTTTTTTTTTTTCAGAAATGAGGTTGTAGACCAAAATGGACTCAGTGAGCTGCCAGATAGCTCACTCGGTTAAAGCACCGCATTGTGGAGCAGAAGTGACTATCACCGCGTGGGTTTGAGCCCCGGTCATACCAACCAACCGTGGTCGGCAGCTTTTTTAGAGAAGCGCACAATTGGCCATTTCCCTACAGGGATGCAAATTGGGAAGGGTCTGCCGGGTAGAGTAAAATAAAATTGGTTGCTTTGGTTGTGGCTCAAGGGCCTCCTGTTGGCCAGCTGGGCGCTCGTCAGGAAGATTCTAAGCTTGTTCATGTCTGGGTATCCTCCGCCCTCCTTTGCAAAGTTTCCACCAATGAGTGTAAAGAAGCAGTGGCTGAGAGGTGCGTGCTTCAGAGGAAAGCCGCAAACTGTCTTCGCTCTCCCAAAGTTAGCAACATGGGGTCGCATATGAGCAAGCCTTGTACATAGTTCCCCAGTTGGGCATTCCAGATTCGAGTGGAATTGGAGATGCCAAATAATAATAATAAAAAAAGGACTCAACTAGCATCAAAGTCTGCAATAAAAATGAATTGTGGAAGAGATGATAAAGTAAGTTATTGAAATCTAGTATCCTGAGAAGTGTTGCACAGCCATTTCTAAGGCCTTGGGAATCCAGCAAACCAGATTGAGAGCCATTATCTACAACTGAGAATCTGAAACAGTGGCAAATCTTCCCAGGAGTGGGAAGCCGCCCATAATTTCTCCAAGAGTACGCTGATCTTTGGTGACTCATCGATGAAGTCACGGAAGAACCCAGAGAATAAATTAAGGCACTGCGAGCCTTATTCGCAGAAATGGTCAGCATTCATGATTCTACCATTAAAATTAGACTGGGTAAAATGGTTTCCAAGTCTAAAGCCATTGCAAATCCAGGGGAAAGCAAAAGCTAGTCTCAAAATTGCCAACAATAATTGCGCTAGACACTCAATATTTCGGCACTTCTTTTCCGGCAATTTCCTATAGCGTGTGTTTTAGATTGTTGTCTGATTGTAAAACTAAGTCTTTTTCATTTGATCTATGTGAAAACAGCTAGTGATTCCAAACTGTTGAGCAGTGGTAGTTTCTCACAACTTGAGGAAATTAGCAGAGGATCAAAATCCCTTTCACAGCACTGCCTGAGCTTTCATAGTCAAGAGTCAAATCAGCGTACTTTCAGTTTTCTTTAAACATATTTTTACAGGAATCAACCAACATGTAAGAGCGTATCTTATGAATGAAATGAGCAAACTTGTGTTTCTACCTCAGTTCAGTACATTGGTTCAAAGCAGCAGTAATTGTTAGTAATCCGTCTGCACTCATTATAATAAGATCAGACATTAAAGTCAAATGGGTTTGTATGACCTCTGTTTTGCATGACCAAAAAAATCTAAGTTTCCCACACCATTTTATTGCATATCATAGATAAATAGCATGAATGATATTAGGCTAAAGGCACTGAATAAGGGAGAAAAAAATAAAAACTTTTTACATGACCAAAACGGAAATACAAGGATGAATCAGGCAAAAGTACTTATCCAAGACAGTGAGATACAAAGACACAAGAGTGGTGCAAGCAATGTAAATACCTGTACGTAACCAAAGCATGTTTGGTTCCTTCTGACGAGAGGCTTTGCTGAAAGATGAAGAAAAAATAAAACACGTTCTGTCACATCTTTTCCTGTTCAGCTTTGCTTGTGTTCCTTGATAGTTTTCAGAATTGCGGTCTCAGCTTAGGTGTTTGCGCAGATGAGCATGTGTTTGTGTGAGTGGGTGCTCCTGCAAACATGTGTGTGTGTGCGTGTGTGTGTGTGTGAGAGAGAGTGTTGTAATAGGTATTATTCCCTGGTCATGAGACAGGGCTGTACCAGCCCACCACACACAGCCCTCGTCACCCACCAGCACCACATGAAAACAGTGACAAACCTGAGCTGCAACTGTTACAGAAAGATCCTGAGGTACAGAGGTACAAAGAGCTGGGAGATGGGACTTAAGGGGTGAGACAGTGTAGAAAGAAAGAAAAGGAAAGGAAAGAAGGAAGGAAAGAAGGAAGAAATCTGGACAAAATCAGCATGTAAACTGGGAAACAAGGAAGACGGGGACCTTTAGAAACACTGAGTACAGCTGAAGATTGTGAGGGTAATGAAATGTAGAATGAACAACAGCACAGAATAAAATGGTAAAGGACAACATCACAGAACTTTGAAAAGGCAGTTGAAAAAGAGACAGGAATGCAGAAGAAAACTGATGTTATGCTGAAATCCTGGGAAGACCATGCCTTGCAGACTCGCAGATCTCACAGATCATGTCTGATCATAGAAATGTCTTAACCCAGACATGCTCCGTGTTCAGCAGCCAGAATACATCAAACACGGACTACACGGAAAATGTAAACAGAGATATTTTACTTGTCTATCTTGCATGCAATGGGGTCAGGGTACTTGGTCATAGATGTGAAAAGCATAAACACCATCAAATTCTTTTCAAACTTTCTCTAGAAAAAAGTTTCACACACTGGAATATGAAACATTTTTGCTCCTTGAAGTTTACTCTGGATAATTGTAATTTTGTTTGTGAATGACAAATGAAAACCAGGCCAGAAAACACATCGGCACACAAAACTCATTCGATAATGCAGAGATATTGGGAAAGCATTCATAATTAAATATTCATAAAACTTTCCTAAAGGACAATTTCATGTAATGGATAAGAATTAATCGGCTGGGAGTACACGAGTAGTGAACGCGATCAATAGCAACGGTTTTATGCAGTCTAGGCCTGAATGGTCAAAAACAAAGCATTCAACCTACAGCACCTCAGAGCCACTGCACAGAGCCAAGCCTTACCCATTTGAACATTGGTGCTGACTGATGTCCCCTTCACAGTACTGATTATGGCAATTAATTATTTGTCACTATTAACATGAGACTCCTTCAGTAATCTAGTATCATGAGCAACTTGCCCAGTTGAGAAGCCCAGGCATGTCTCGGTCTCTGAACGTCTTGCACCAATTCTGGCTGTGAGGATACTAGACACAATCGCACCAGGGTCAAAGGGTATTCATGCAAAGAGAGCTTACCATCCATAACATTCAAGCTGTCTTGTGTGTGTGTGTGTGTGTGTTTGTGTTTCAATACTTGGTCACAAATCATTTGCATGCAATGAATTTGTGAAGTTTGGAATCTATAAACATTACTAAACACCAAGTTTCTTCCCTTTTTGCCTGGTCTTCAAGTTCCATTGGCAGCCATCTGTGCCCATACTTTAACACTACCTCCTTTATGCCTCACAGTTGAGATGATATGCTTTGAGTCATGAGCAATTCTCTTCTCTATACTTTCCCCCATTCTGGTACAAGTTGATCTTTGTGTCCTCTATCTCATTTTGGCAAACTTTAATCTGCTCTTCCTGTTTTGAGGCTAAGAATTCTTCCACCATCAACCACAGCTCTAATTCATGGTCTTCCAGGCCTTTTGGTGTTCCTGCGCTCACGAGTGCGTTCTTTAATTTCAAGAACTTAACATATTGTTGATTTGGCCACACCATTTTTGCCATCTCTCAGATGGGTTTGTTTGGATTTTTTAGCGAAATGCAGGCTTGCTTTACAGGCAGAGACAGATCTTCAGACTTCAGACTGAAAATTAACGGCAGCAGATTCAAAAGACAAATGTCACTCTTCTCACTGGACCTTTTATCTGCTGACTTGTCGAAAAAAAAATGATGAAGGAATAGTACCCAGGCAAAAAACAGCAGAGCAGCCACCTGCCCATTTACTTTTGGTCCCTTAAAAGGGGAGACCGTGTATAGAAAGTGCCACAATTCTTACATAGTTGACCAGATTTAGATGAAACACCTAAAAAGCTGATAGTCTGCACTTTGAGCTTGTATTCATTGTTTACTTTCAACTCTAATATGTTGCGGAAAACAGCTGAAATAGCAATAACTTTGCCTAAATCCAAATTATGGATTTGACTGCATATTTGTGCACATGTATGTTTCAGTGTTTAGTGTTTTAGACTGTATAAACCGATATACATAGGCTCCGTGACATTATCCGTTGAAATATGAGATGCCAAAATGAATCCCTGGTGCTGCTAGCCATCGCAAACTTAGCAGTGCCTGACTCCGCCTAACTCCCAGCTTATCTAAATATGGGTAAAGAGGTGGGGCATAGCTGGGGCTGAAACGTGCCAAATTAAGTTTGGAAACAAGCAAAACTACCTCAATGGTACTGAACAAGCAATGGCTGAGAAGCTTGATTATACAGTATCTGCTGAGGGAAACCAATAAGTTAGAGGATTGATGCTTCTATTAACATGTGGTGGCAGGTTAAACACTGTGCATCGTTGTGGGAGAGCAAACAAGCTCAGCTTAACCTTTTAACATACCTCAGCCAAGTAGCTAAAGCATTAAGATGACATGTGCAGTAGTATGGCCAGTTTACGTTAATATTACATAACGTTAGCCAACTAACATGGTAGACCTTTATTTTTCTTCTTCACACAGCCATATTTTGTCCAAAAGTATTATCACCCTAAATTCAGGCACCTCTCTATTAGCTAGCCACGTTTTGACTCTGGCGCATGCCTGTTAATTGGCTACTTAGGTTAGCATACACTCCGGTTAGCACAGCAGTGTGTCATACTTGAAGGCTGAACAAAGCCAGCCAATAAGCTAGGTATGGTGAGCACAGACATCTACTAATCTATACCCATGGTTATAGACCTCCAAGCACTTGATTTCTTAATATTAGCTGGCTAGTTATCTTGCCATCCCCGACAACTCACCGCTTTTCTTTCTATCTGTGTTGGTATTTCTGCACCTCAACAATGAGCCTTCCCTGATAATTTGTTTTTCTTTTGCTTTATATACGCTGTATACGCTCCCGTTAGCACAGCTGGGCGTCTGGCTCGAAGGTAGCCCTGACCAGGGCAGAGCTAGCTCACAGGCTAATTGAAGTCTTATTCATTCACTGACTAATTGGCGAGTTAATGAGCTAACACCAATCCCTGACACTCAGAAGTAACTTATGACACTGAATGAAATAATGCTAGAATTTCCCTCATCAAAATATTGGAGCACAGACTCCTTAGATGATCTGTTCATACAATTACCTGCACAGCAATACATTATTTTCCCGATATTTAGATTAAAATTCTTCACTTGTCAACAACTCCACAAGCGCGGCCTAAAGGCCAAGTTCATTGACTCGAATTAGCCAAAATGTGGGGACGCCCCACAGACACCTAGTGGCTGGGCTAGCCCCAGGTCTAGTCTAGAGTTCCTATCCCAGCCTAGCCACATGACATCACAGATGTTACTGAATCCTCCAGTCACTCAAGATGGCAACCCTCGTAATAATGCAGAAGCTTGAGCCTTTAGGCCTAGAATGTAAATGGGTGAGTTATATAAAAATTCAACCCCCCACCCAACCCAAAGTTTCCATGGAAAATCAGCAATAACGACTATAATTGTTTTTTGAGCCAGATATGAGCAGTTTATTTCTCTCAGTCTGGGGATTGACTTGCTTTAGCAGCCAGCCTCAAGTGGCCATTCGAGGAATTGCAGTTTCTGGCACTTCCGTGTTGGCCTCACTTTTCAGCCCTGGCGGTGGCCACTTGATATTATGTGTGAGCGTGTTAATGCATTTACGTCTACCTGTACCCACTGCATGTATATGCGTGCATTTGCATGTGAGTGTGGGCCATGCATGTGCGCGTGTGTGTGCGCGCGCGCGTGTGTGTGTGTGTGTGTGTGTGTGAATTTGAGACCTGACTGCCCTGGCCCTGCTCACCCCGCCCTCTGTATCTGGTCTTTTTCACCCACACTCTATCTGCACACTGTCATACTAATGGATGCGAGGAGAGAGGGCACAGAAGGAGAAAAGGGAGAGAAACATTGGTCTAACCTCTTTATGTTAAGATGGCTGCTGCGGTATTCCAGGAATGTGGAGAGTACATTTGTGTGCGTCTGTTTGCGTAGAACAGTAATCCTTTTGTTGAACCACAGTTGACCACAGTAAAATTTGGTCAATATAAAAATTCACCACCGCATGTACTTACGACCAAAATGACATCAACATGCCTTCAAGGAAAATTGATAGCACTGATTTTAAAACAGTTTCATACTGGTTTCATTGATGCATTGCGATAATAAGCATGGAAACTCCCTCAACAATAACTTTAATTATTCAGTTGTTTGAAATGTGTGACCCGTGATAGCAAAATAAGCCTGAAGTTGTGCCTATGCATTTCCAGTAAATGTATCCGAGGGCATACATTTTCAAAAAATAGTTTTGTCCATTTTCAGCCACTTTATAATGTCATAATTTCGCCCGGTACACATTCTTGGTGAGGAAACATTGATAAAGGGAAGAAAACGGGCTATTTGTAAACAGTGGTTCAGTTCTTGATGGAAAAATTGCCTGAATCAAAGCTGTAAATAAACCAATTACGATAATAAATTCGTCCACATTTTTGCTGGGGAATTCCCATCATCTATGTACCAAAATAACACGCGGAATCCCCGCTCTCTATATATGGCATTCATTATGATATTACATGTCACAAGCAGCCCATAGCAGCCGGTTAAGTTGGAAAAAAATTAGCCTTGTTGCAAGGCTAGAGGTCGTGACTCCCCTACCCTGGCAGGGGACTGGTCTAAGCACCTTCGCAAGACTTGCAGTGTCATCTATAAGATGGTGCAGAGAACTCAATTTAGAATTTTAGGTCATTAAGAATCGTTTTGGTATCACTAGTCACGTTTATTCATTAACTGAAATGCACAGAACTGTCCCTTTTGTTAATAGAGACATTACACGTCACCTGCTGTTGTTACTGAATGTTGCCCTACTTTACCCGACAGTCTGGGCCACTTAAACATCACTTATTCAAGTGCCAGATGGACTCACACCATCTGTGTAGCTTTGGCGATGGCCATACATTCTTTAAAGTGCCTGTGATTTGGTATCACAGCAATTATATATGTCATTTTTTTTCCAATGAAATGGATGCATTCGACTCTTCTGACTGCAAACAAAAGTAGTAAATTATCTGAACTCTGTTGTGCACTGCACTGCACTGGGATCACATACATATCTTGGATGTCCAATTCCTTGGGCAAAGGTAATTTCAGATAATTATAACATTCTTGCAGGACGGCACAGTGACAGTGGGAAGCACGGCTGCCTCACAGCGAGAGGGTTGTGGGTTCAAATCAATTTACGGTCACTCTGAGGCATGGTGGGTCAATGGGCAACCTCTGACTTCTAATCTTTTACACCAGCGTGCACACATAATACCAACCCAACACTGAGGCCTGCGACACAGCAACCCTTTTCTTTTTAACATGATTCTCAGCCTTGAGCAATACAAGCAGACCTTTAGAACTTGAATCTGTACTGCGGTCTACATAAGCCTTAAAACAGCCTATGGAGATAAATAAAAATATTGTTAATATTTTAATAATATAATACTGCTCTATGGCACCATACATTAGGAATGTGCAATGTGCAATGGTCCAGTATTTTTACTGTAGCCCAGTGTCAACAAAACCTGATTGAAATAATGAACTGAGCAGGGTGTTCAGTCAAGGCTAGATGATGACCCTGTTTTTTGAGAAGAGTTCCCATTTTTGTTTGCCTGTCCTTGGCTGGAGCTGTCAACGGAAATATACATTGTTTTTTACAGTACGCTCAAGACAATTTTGAAGTGTGAAATAAAAGTCTAGCTACTTGATGTTGCAATAGAGGGCACAGAACAGTCGTTCAGTGTTGTGTCGTTCTTGCGTTTTATGTTTTGAGCAACAGAGGGGGCTGTTTGCTATAGGAGCTTGAATTGGCTGGTATCCTTCTTTTACTGACCACGCTAGGTTTTAGAGGTCAATACAATGTGGTTAATAATTTCAAGGTAATGCAGCTTCTTACTTAACCCCTCTGCACAGAAGTCAAATATGGCTATTTATGGCTTACCCTATTTAAGGCTTTATAAGTCACCATTTGAGCTTCACAGTGAGAGGAAAATGGCTTAAATGAAACAAGACACTTGTAGTATTTAGAATTCCATTGTATTTCAGCTTCTTTTCATAATTTAAAAAGTAAGGACCACAAACACAAAAAAACTTCATAAAAATTCAACAATCAAATTAAAAAAGATAATACTATTTTTATAACTTTAAAATGGCTGAGAGTTAAAATAATACATTTCTGGGATCATGCACTCCTTGACCACAAGTGTATCCACTCCTTTTGACCCAAATGAGACAGCTCTGCATGTAGCTAATCATGCTGTCCTCAAAATAGCACACTCTGAAATCATGAAATAATCATTAAATAAACACAAATCAACTACTGACTCATGACGTTCAATATGATTTAATGATGTTCAAGTGCAATTTAGCAAGTTAACAATACTGGCCTGGATGGACATCAATGGTAATCACCTTTCCAAACCAAAATCTGCTTCTTCTCCATAATAATGTTCAAACATATTGGGGATTTCATTACGATATTGACCACTGAACTGGAAAGGTTCCCGATTTTCCTTCTAAAATCTGGTCACTTTAATCAAGTTTGTTCTTAATGCATAACAAGAACTGTTGAAGCTACCAAAAGAGGACAGGAAGCCCCCCTAAAACTACCAGCCTTCAGCTGAGAATCTCCTCCACAAAAATGATTATTTTCTGACATTTTTATAGACACTTCAAAATGTACTAGCCATTTTACACTCATGCATGAGCATTATAAAAGTAATAAAATTGCCAAGGCTTTTGCTATTTTCGCTTAGTTATTTAGCTAGGGGGAAAATATGAATAATGATTGAAGATGATAGAATATTGCCCCAGATATGCACAAAATTATTGTCCATGAAACCATAAAAAATGAGATATTTTCTGAGATATATCAATATTAGTTTCATCAGCCTCATACAAACATAAAACCACCCACCATAACGGCGTAAGTAATGATGCGCCAACTTGACTTGGAGTTGAAAATCTGACTTGTATCCTTAAAGGTCACAATTTATAACGTGACTTTTCAAGTTAGCATATTCTCGGATGCCCAAAAAAGAATTTTCCAAACCCTTCAGCAAAAAAGCCACAAGTTAAAATGCATAATTTCTCATTCCCTACCCTCTGAAGAAAAGGCTGTTTTGACAGGGCTTTCCCTCTGTGACAATGACCTCTGTTCTTATTGGCCAGTGAACAGAGCTTATATAAGAATCATAGAGCAATGAAGGACAACAAGTTGGAGAAATCAAGCTTGGCTGTTGAAAAGAACGAGGCACAGATACATCTGGCAGGAGTGAATTATGCTTAGAAGTTGTTTGTGACATCCAAAACAACTGGAATTTAAGGTGGCGTGCTTCAAATGCTGACGTGAGTTGGGGGAGGTCTACTGGCTAAACTGGAGAATCTTCAAAATCAACTTTCTCTGGGCTATCAGATACAGTGGAGACAACTGTAAAGATGAAGTGGACTGTGTCACAAATCTCAGAACACAGGTGCCACAGGCAGATCACAGACAAGCTGCATAGGTGTCTGTATTAAGCGGAAGACAGGAGATTTCAATACATGAATGAAGAGGATTGGCAGAAGATGGTCCAAGACCAGGCAGGAGTGAACAGGAACACTGGAGGTCAGGCTTAAGCATAGAGGAAGAGACTGGTCTGAGGTCAGTCGCCAGGGTGTCAAGCCGAATGGATCAAGGCATGCAGGGTCGATGCCCTCTCTCAGACTAGGTTGCAGAAATTACTCGAAGTGCCAGGTGCCAGGACGGCAGGCACTGGACAGTTTCATTAATGAACAGATGCTTGTTTTCTTGAGTTTAAATGCAGAAGATGACAGTCTACCAAAGGAAGAGAAAGACCAGGAACTTACATTCACAAGGATGACAATCAACAAAGTGAAATAGAGCATGCAAGCATTGGGGAGAAAACACAGGCGATGTTAGAAAATCTAACGACAAAGCCTCCAAGACAACAGGCAATTCAGGGCACTAGTTCAGGCTCAAACTTGCTAAAGTGTTATAATTGTGTTAAAAGCCTAAAACAGATTTCTGTATCTTCCCATAATGAATAGTTAGCAACTTTTTTATGTTGAAGATGGTGCACAACCACACATAATACATTTGTATACATTATACAATTACAGGCGACATAGAGAAACATGGTGTAGAAAAAGGTTTTTGCTTAGATACAGGAGATCCCATGATTTTTTTATCTGTTAATTTGAGTCAAAATGTGGATACAGCTTTCTGTACTCTTGGATGTTCTTTATACTGATGCAGAAATGGTGGGTGTGGCCCTAAAGTTGAGGGACCACGCCCATCTGTCAAAGTATCTGGCCCCTTAGCTCCGTTTTGTAGTGAAGTCCCGATATTTTTGTTCACAAAATGTCAAGCGGATATATCGAAGACTTAATAGCACTAAAAAGTTTCATGGGACCTTGATGCAGATTTGAGTTTGAGGTTGATATGAATTGACTAAATTCATAGCAAATGTCAGGGCTGCTGCTGCACATCTGCATCCAGGTCCCACAAAAATAATTAGTCTATTATTCATAATTAGTTGTAGAGCAACCATACGCTCAATCATTTGGTGCCAACAGAAACATCTGACGTTGTTGCAGATTTGAGATAAATGGATTCGAAGTTGCATGCTGTCACAAGTGCCCAAAAGTTTGGGTGTGGGCCACTCAGCAGATGAGATTTTAGACTCAATGGAATACTCTTATTTGACCGCTGGATATGACACTCCTGAAGTATGGGTCATTTTGGAGAGCATGATTTTCCAACTTAAGCTGTTCCTGGGCCTATCTTATAAAAATTCACTCTTAAAGGACTTTTTTGTATTGTTTTGTAATAACATTGTCATAAGTTTATCATTTAAAAACTGCATTTTTTGTTCACTCAGGATATCTTAGTCCCAACTATGATGCAAATTAAAAAATCATTTTCGGAATGCAATGTAGTGTTCTTGTGAAAAAAAGTCACTCTTTTTTGATGGTATTTGTAAAGTCTAGTCACCCTCTACTATTCTGAAAACAAACCAACTACGCATGATTTGAAACTTTATATTGTGCGACTGTTTATTGAAAATAGCTGCTTATATCAACTCTGATTAGTGCAACAGACTCCAAACGAGCGCACATTCACAACAGCCACATATGCACATATGCATCCATGCATCACACACACACACACACACACACACACACACACACACACAAAACCTTGCAAAGACTTGACCACCATGACATATTTTTATATGCAGTTAACCCACATTACTGAAAAGAGAACCTCAGCTAAGTCTAATGATGGCTCCCACAAGAGCCACGGACAAACAACTCATAACTTATGAAATGGCTAGAGAATAACAGCAGTGCAAACCATCACCAATGAAAAATTTACTTTAGTTAGTCCAATGATGACTCCCACAAGTGCCTAAAATAAACAGACAATGACTTATGAAAGGACATGGCCAAGATATAGGGGGCAGGGCTAACACACACCACTGAAACAAGAACTTTCTGCCAATTATGCCTCCTTCAAGTATCCATGAGAAGCAGTTCACAAGTTATTACTGAGGGTGAGGCGGAGGTAAAGGGGGCAGGGCTAACCCAAACAAATGAAAAGGGAACTATATGCTGAGAGCAATGATGCCCCCCACAAAAATCTAAAACGAAAGGTTCATAAGTTATGAAAGCAGGTGAGGCTTAAGTGCAGGGGTAGGGTGGGGGCAAACCGGCACCGTCAGCAAATGCTTCCTGAGTGGGATGCTGGGTAAGCTCACTAGGTAAAAGCACCGTTTTATGGTATGGAGTGACCACCATGGCAAAGGATGGAATTCAGTCTCATGCCAATGCCAGCTGTGTCCAGCAGCCTTATGATAGCATCATATACAGCATTCAAAAATAAGTTTTGAATGCTGCAACATTTTTCTCAGTAAATATATTTCTAATGGGGCTATTGACATGAAATTTTCACCAGATGTCAGTAACAACCCAGGAAATCCACACATACAAAGAAATCAAAAAATAAGTCCATAAATTATGCGTAATAAAGTGGAATAACACAGGGAATAAGTATTGAACACGCTTACTGAAATATATTTAATACTCAGTAGATAAGCCTTTGTTGATAATGACAGCTTTAAGACGCCTCCTGTATGGAGAAACAAGACGCATGCATTGCTCAGGTGTGACTTTGGCTCATTCTTCCACACAAACTGTCTTCAAAGATTGAAGGTTCTGGGGACCTCTTCTTTGAGCTCTGATCTTAAGTTCTTTCCATACATTTTCAATTGGTATCAAGTCGGGTGATTGACTGGGCCGTTCTGGCAGCTTTATTTTCTTTCTCTGAAACCAATTGAGAGTTTCCTTGGCTGTGTGTTTGGGATCATTGTCTTGCTGAAATGTCCACCCTTCTTCAGCATCCTGGTAGATGGCAGCAGATTCTTATCTTCTCAGCAGATTCTTATACATTTCTCCATTCATCCTTCCTTCAATTATATGAAGTCTGCCAGTACCATATGCTGAAAAACAGCCCCACGCCATGATTTTCCCAAGACCAAACACCACAGTAGGTATGGTGTTTTGGGGGTGATGTGCAGCGCCATTTGTCCTCCAAACATAGTGTGTGCTGTGACACCCAAAGAGTTCAATTTTGGTCTCATCTGACCAAAGTATATTCTCCCAGTATTTCATCAGCTTACTGAAATATTGTGCCGCAAACTTTAAATGAGCCTCAACATGCTTTTTCTTCAGCAATGGAGTCTTGTGCGGTGAGTGTGCATAGAGGCCATGGCGCATTACTTATTGTTTTCTTCGAAACAACTGTACGTGCCAATATCGGGTCTTTCTGAAGATCTCCACAAGTGGTCCTTGACTCTTAGAAAACTAAGGTGATTATTCTTTTGACTCCTCTGTCAGAAATCCTGCAAGGAGCACCTGGCTGTGGCCAGTTTATGGTGAAATTATGTTATTTCCACTTCTGGATTATGGCCCCAACAGTGCATACTGGAAGATTCAGAAGTTTACATCTGTAAATACATCTGTAACCAATGCCATCAGCATGTTTTGCAACAAAAAGGTTGCGAAGGTCTTGAGAGAGCTCTTTGCTTTTACCCATCATGGGATGCTTTTTGTGTGACACCTTGGCAATGAGAAACCTTTTATTGGCCATCAATTAGGACTAAAGCGCTGATATTAATTTGCACTGATGGGGGCAGGATTGCTTTCAAAATAGTGACAGATTGAGAATATAAGGCACATACATTCTGAGGCAGAATACACAGCAACAATTACCCTGTGCAATTTTGCCACTGAAGACCGGCATAATGGATGAATTCAAGAAAATTCTGCTTGATAGACTTGAGCCACTGGTATCTTCTGTGCCCAGACACTTAAAAATGTGTCACATAGTTGATTTGGGGGCACAAATATAAGTTACCAGACTGGATAAAAAATCCACAGTCAATACTGAGGAATACTTACTCATTTGCCACTTGCATACACAATCAGCCTCATCATTAAAACTACCTGCCTAATGTTGAGCAAGTCCCCTCATGCTGCCAAAATAGCTGTGTGAAGCTGACATCCACGTAAATTCTCAGACCCACGGTTTCCCAGCAAAACCTTTCCCAGAGCATAACACACCATCCTGCACTTTGACTTCCTCCCACAGTGCATCCTGGTGTCATATCTTCTGCAGGTAAATGGAGCCCACATATCTTGCACACAAACTCACTGGATCAGGCAACCTTCTTCAACAGGTCTGAAGTTCAGTTCCAACTCTCACATAACCATTCATTGGCGCTTGCGGTGGTGGACTGGGGTCGGAATATGCAGATCGACTGGTCTTCAGCTGCAAAGCTCTATATGCAACAGAGTACACTGCACTGTGTGTCGTGACACTTTCTACATGTAAATGGAGCTTTAGCGTTAGTTCAGTCAGGCATGGAAGTCAATTCTAGTCACAAGCCCCTTTCTGTCCAGTCATTCTTGACTTCAGCATCTCCCACCCAATGAGCGAGCTTTTATAGCCAAGGCAGCGTTGATTAATTTTTCAGACTCCATGCCTCCTACATCGCTCCTACTCTGACCTTTTACCATAAAAGCAATTATGGTCATTTCTATGTCTATCCCACAATAAAATTAAGTCCACAGTGTAACTTTCAAAATCAAGATAATTCCTAGTTTTTCTCCCAAATGTATACTGTGAAAAACTCATCATGAGTTATCAATGTGAGTTATACCAATTGTTAACACTCCCCCCGCTAAAAACGACATCTTAATTTAGATTATGAAATGCACACTAAAATGTTCAGGGTTAATTCAAAGCCTGAAAGAGAACATATGGTACCGATCAGATGCACATGTATACTTTCTGAGTTGAAATGACGTGGGGCATTTGCCGTCGTCATACATCTGGGCAAGGTCAACTACCTCATAAACTTTACAACGGGCAAAAAGTTGCAGAAAAATAGCCCAAAGGGAATTTTCTCTAAGTAATAGGACTTGGACAATATCAATGCCACAACGAACAAACAAAACCTAAACAAATTTACACTGTCTTGGAAACATACTCACTTTTTTGGGAAAAAAATAATAAAATCATGCTTGAGAACAACAAGCAACACTGTGCTCATTACTACAAGAAGGACTCTGTATGAGGGAAAAGGAATTATGAAGAAATGTAATTAAAACAACGTAAATAAACTTAAGTTCCAAAACAGAACTGCGTAATGAGCTATGAGATTTGGAGGGGAGAGGTCATGGGGAAACTCCGAGCACGAATAGTACCTTGGCAAAGCTCAAACGAGACAGATATAATTTGGACAAAAAGGGGGAATGTGCGAGATGTGGTAAAACTTGACTGCAGAGCTGAGGCTGGTCAGCTGGGACACATCATATTTTAGGACGGATTATTCTTTCCTCTCTTCTTGGCTTTTTCTTTGCTGTTCTCACTTTCTATCTCTCTGTGCAGCCCTGCTTCGCTTATTACAAAACACATCATTTATCTTTCTGTTCATGCATTCCTCTACTTTCCCCCAGCCCTCCTCCACCTTCCAAACTCCATCCCCCACTGCTGCCTTCTCTCAGCCTCTCTTCTCCTCACAGTAGCTCTAACTCCCATAGTTCCTCCATCCCTCGTTTTCCAATACTTTCCTGGCCTATCTGAAAAGTTCCAAACCCATCTCTATCACTTAGTCTTTCGCTGTATATTGCAGGAAAGACTTCAAATTGCATTCTCTGCACCACCTACTCAACTTTCTGTTCCTCATTCATCATTCTTCTACCTTCATAAGCCCCTCAAGCAAAAGGAATTATGATCAGAGTGCATAGATAGATAGATAGATAGATAGATAGATAGATAGATAGATAGATAGATAGATAGATAGATGCTGGTTTAAACCAAAGCATTGAAATGGTCAAAGAATTTAATTTCATTGGCAACACTGCGTCAGGTTTAAAATGTATATTTATCTTTCTACACGCAGAATGTGGCAGTTCTTTCAGACACCTCGTTTACACATGAACCGTCTTTGACTGAATAAACACAATAGCAAAACTACTAGCTGATTTCACTAGCTGATTTACTAGTCTTGTTAAGGTGCCAGCCTTTTGCGCATTGGTTTGTATTGGACAAAAAGACGCAAACTGTTGTATTGTTATTATTATTATTATTATTATTATTATTATTATTAATATAATAATAATAATAATAATAATAATAATAATAATAATAATAATAATAATAGAAATAATGATGATGATGATGACCATACAAAGATATGTGCATTTGTGTCCAGATAAAAAAAAACAGATCCAACAAATGTATGCGTGTCACATCTCTCAACAATTTCCAAAAATCTTGTAGCTACTCATGAAGTTTCACACGAAACTCCACACTCTTACGCGTAATAAGTTTCAGTCCCCGGAACAGTAGTTTCTTCACCGGTAAATTTTGGTAACAGTTACAAGGCTACACGGTTAGAATTTAACATTTTGCAGGAAGTGCCGCGCTAAGGGTGGCGAGCTCCATTCAGGTGTGGGTCTAACCTCCAAAATCAACACAGCCGAATGCTAACATGGAAACCTTACCTTCAAAAAATCTCTGCAAGGCTTCTGTTTCATCAACCACATCCATCCTAGCGAGTCCCCTTCGAAAAATCCATGAACATATCCTGCTCCAGACCGAATCAGAGCTGCGTAGATCGGCGATCTACCGCATGTACATCCCGACGACTGTTTTCCAAATTTCCCAAAAGTGTTCTCTCGCTCTCCCTTGGGAACTGCTCCCAGTAAAAAAGCTGTTCCGATGCCAGGCGATGCTCTGAAAGCAGGTTCCCTTTCCCAATATTTGATGACTATTACCCTTTTGTTTGACTCATATGTCTCAGTCTATATCAAAATACTGGCGTAAGTCTGCCTTAAAAGCAAACAAACAAACAAACAAGCCAAAAAAAAAAACAACTTGTGTTTCCAGGTATCTCTGTATCCCGTCTCACTTCCTTGTTTCCCTGTCTTTCACTCTAAATCAAGCGAGTTCTTGCAAAATCAGAATAAAAGCTCAATATACGTCGGAATATGGAGGGATAAAAAACAAACCACTGTTTTTTCTATGCAATATCATCATTTTGACTATAAATTTGTCAAATGAAGAAGCACCTGAACCATTTTAAATAATAATTAAAAACAGATAATTCAAAAGTAGCGCAATCAAGTTCATCAAACAACTCAGAGTACAGTGAATGCGATGCCTGGCACTTTCATAGTATCAGTCACAGCAGCAAGATCTCCATGCCACCCTCCGTCGCTGATGCTGTCTTTCCTGCTCTCTCGGGTCCATCAGGTGAACTGCGCAAATCGAAGATGGGTGCAAAGCGCGAGCGACTGGAAGAGGAGCTGTAACAGGTGTACAGGACGTCATGTTATTTGTGTTGGGCACAATTCTGAGTCCAGTCGCGAAATTATTCAGTCCCTGTCACAATACATTAATAATGGTGATATTATTGAGACAAGTATTCCTGGGATTGTGTCAAAGAGAAAACGTCACTGACAAGCTATATCACTGTATGAGGCCATCTCACACTTTTGATTCATGTCGATTCATCAATGGCTAATTTCTGACAAGTTTTTACGACGAATTTTTATTTATTTATTTTTTACATTATGCCAATACAATTAATTTAAAAAATCCTAGCTGTATGCTTAGTGAGTAATATTGTTGCTAATTGATGTAGTCTTTGGAAGCATGCCTCAACTTTACGCGTGAATAGGCCACTAAAGCGGTAGTTTGCCTTAAAATGCAAACCACTGCTGCGGTATTGGGATCTACATAATTCATGTCGCAACTGAACTTATCGATAGTTTTTATGACCGCTAAATGAACAAAAGTGATCAATGTGAGATTTTGTAAGTTCAACCAAAGATTTGCAGCCCATTTGACTTTTTGTCGCAATCGAGGAGGATAAATCTGCTGGATATTGGTATGAAGGAAATTTTACGACTATCTATGTTGATATTAATGGTATGAGACCGTTGGGCAATATGCACAATAACCATGTCACATCACCACACTGTCCAAGGTCCTTTCTATACCCGTCCTATACCAGAGCCGGAGAGGAACACACTATGTAATGTGCTGAACCACACATGGGAACCTCACTTTTTGAACTTAGTGAAAAGTGGACGATTGTATTTGTTTGACATTAACAGCTGGAAAACATATGATAAGAAATGTAGTTTGCGCTGATACTTTATCCAGTTCTTGTCAGTTTGTTACAGGACCCTCTTTCCTAAAACAATGGCACTGTGTGCAGTCCCCATCCCCCCTTCGTGTGAGATGCAGCTTTGTTGTCTTGTCAGTCACAGCTGGATCATCTCTTTCTCCCTGCCTCCCTTACTCTGTCTCCCTCTCTCTTTTTCCTCTGTTTTCCTCAACAACACCTTCATTCTTTCGGTCACACTGCCCAGATTGTTTGGGGGGACCGATGCGAGAAAGAGAGCAATAGAGACTGCAAATGACAATGAAACAGCTGGATTCCTTAATGCAGTTCATTCTGCTGTTTGCGAGCATGTATGTGTGTGTGAGTGTAAGCCGGTAGAACAGCATGTGTGACTTGCACATGTGTATGAATACATGTTGCGGGCTTCAACGACTAGGCTTGGAGTTCAGCCTTCAGGCTAACTTGCGGCATAAGCGTTTAGTAATGGGGTGTAGCAATACTTTGCAACAAACCCTCAGATAGGATCTTTGCTATTCAGACTGTCAAGGAAAATAATGTAAATTACCCAAAATAATATTATGCATTGGACTGTAAAATTGTGAAAAATGCAGTGCACAAATGAATGAAACAATTAGAGTGAAAAAGCATCTGAAAGACGACCTCCGTGGGTGAGATCAATTACAAGGTTAGTGTTAAATGTAAGTGTTGGAGTTACACTAACACTTGTCTTACATTCTGATTTGACCTCATCGTTGATGTTGGGTTTTACCATTGGTGTTTAGGTGATGAGTGACTTTAAAGTTGGAGTTGGTGTTAGTGTTAATCCATTGGGCAAAATGCAAAGTCGAAGCGAACACCAAAATTAAAACTTGTTGTAACAACCAGTGTAAACACCAGGTGTCAGTGTTTGTGTGAAGACTTCATCTGCAATTCCCGATACCAAGTCTTGGTTAAAAACCATGCATGGTGTTAACACCAGGAGTGAGACCATCACTTCCTGTCTGAATTCTTAGACTAACCCATGCTGGAGTGAGAGCAACAAGTTCAAGCAGTTTCTCCAGTTGTGGGAAACAGAGCTGAGGTAAAATAGGTATGTAAAGCAAAAAAAAAAAAAAAAACCTCTTCAGAGATGTAGACATCAATGGGTCATTCACTTTTGACGGTCATTTTGAATAGTCAGCCCACTGCATGGAGGTATGGCTATAGTGAACTACATGGGTTGCAGTAAACACAAGCTTAGAACTCTCACAACTGTTAATCCTTTGGGTTCAGAGTTATTGATGAAAAGTGACTTTAAAAGTACCAATTAACAGCACCAAGTTCAGTTCAGAATGACACTTGGTGTTTCTGTTGGTGTAAAGAAACACCCAACTCTGACTTTGAACTCAGCTTAGACCAGATGTTAGTGTGAACTTAGTGATAGCGACTCAAATTGGTTGTTATGGTGTACAAGGGGCTAAAGTCCCTTTTGCATATTTTGGATGCTTACCTCAGGTTTTCGTCAATGAAAACCTGTATTAATGCAATGATAACTGATTTTAGATAGTTTGGTCAACTCTTTCTATGTAAACCTGTTTGACGTAGTTCCCAGACATTAAATTTCTGTCGAAAAAAAGGTCTCGGAATGTTCATATAGAAGGAACTTGATAATCAAAGTTTTTATTTCATTAACTGAATGTTTAAATATGTATATTTGTCTGGTTTAAATGCCATTACCATCATCTAGTGCTCACGGGGTCATCAGTGGGTCTGAAGTCCAGGGTCTGAAAGGGTCATTTTGGCCCAAAGTTTTCCCGTACAAGTCCCCTACCAACTGTACCATTATCCTGAAACTTAGTTTGGTGGTAGGAAAGTTCCCAAATATGAGGGAGAAGCACATTTCCAGCAGTATCATTCAATTAATCAAGTCCTAGGGACCCCCAAAAAGTGAAAAATCAAATTTCAGCTTCCCATCTTAAATATGTGAGATGTTACGATTCTTCCAAAATGCAACAAAACGAAATGACCAATTCACATAGTCAAAAAAAGGGGCGTGGCATCCTAATTTCGAGAGGGTGCCACATGAAAATCGTTAGAGATATTGACACGAAGTGGGATGCCTTTGTTTGATACTATAAAGTATTTTTGGACAAAGTTTGAGAAAAATCCAAGAGGTGTCATGTACAAGGCACCTCAATTTTGGCTGTTTTGACATGGAATGACCCTTATATGATTGTCGCGTGTGCTGTAGTCTCCCAGAACCATTTCACTTTTCCATCTTGATACCCAAATATCAAAGGAAACACCACGTCATCAAAAGAGAGGCCAATCTGGAAAAAACAGCAACATCAATAATCATACAAGCATAATGTTTGCATGTTTAACATATGGTAAACCCTAATAAGACACCTTACATTTTATCATGATCACTGATGCCATTTGAGAATAAAGGAGTGATTCATAGAACTTGAATGGTGATCTTTTAATTATAAAATAACAAAACAAACAACAAATATAGACATAAAAATAATATAAATGATTATAAAAAAGTCTACATCAACAAATAAGGAGAAGTAATACATAAAGACACAATAAATAACAAAATGTCATAGCAAAAAATTTTAAATTGCACAATTCAGCATTGTAGCTCACTCAGACTGACTATGCTACTGTACAACTGCAAAATGTACGTGAGCCAAAAATGTAGGTGAATAAGCAAATTTGTATTTTATGTCAGATATTGGTATAGTACACACATACAAAATTTGGGTTGACTGGATCCAGAAATGTTGCAGATAAATGCAAAATTGGGATTTGTATAGTGCAGACTGTGGTGGCCATATTTGATTTTGGAATGGAAAACTTAGATGTACTCATGAATGGGAACATGTACGCCAAGTTTCAACAACATTCATCCAGTGGTTTCGGAGATGATGTTTTAGATTTCGAAGGTCACATGGCGGCCATGTTGGATTTTGGATTTGGATCACTTGAACAGTCTTTTATCTACTCATGTGTAGGAATGCTCATGCCAAGTTTCAGCTAAATCCGTCAGGTGGTTTGGGAATGGACAACGTTTTTAAGTTTTCAACATCAAAGCTGTGGCCACCAGATTGGATTTCGGATTGGGACGATTTGAACAAACTTTAATCTACTCAAGTGTAAAAATACTAATTCAAAGTTTTAGCTTAATCCGTCCAGTGGTTTGGGAGAAAATGATGTAATCAGATTTTCAAAGTTAAGACCATGGCAGCCATATTGGATTTCAGATCAAAACAATTTGAAAAATTTTAATCTACTAATGGGCAGGAACACGTGCACAAAGCTTCAGCTTCATCAGTTCTTCAGTGGTTTTGAAGACAATGATGTTTACAAATGACAGCTGCTGATGGCCAAACAGGCCATGACATTTGCTCATGGACCAAGGTTCAGGTTAGCCAAAAATAAAAATAGGCTACAACTTAAATATTTCACTGCATATTTAAACAAATTAAATTACTTGAGAATAACCATGCTAGATTTGTCACCAATTCTTATTTTGCGCTTAATTGCAAGGTCTGCCTCCAACAACAGACAAATAAATCAAAGCACACCAACTTTATTCTTCTATCATGCACTATTGTTAATTTATGCATAATATTTCATGCATTTTCACTACATCACATGACTTACACAGGCCTACAGCTAAATATATGACTGTAGCCTAAAATTAGATAAACTTCTCAGAATCATTCAAGTGAGCAGTGCCACAGCGAAGTTTTCAGTCCTGCACATGCTCCATCTCAAAGTGCTGTTAAGGGAAATGCAAGTAAAAAACGAAGAACTTTTGTAAGATTGCACTTTGCAAACCCTCCGAGATCTCCATGATTGATTGTTATTAGGAAACGGGGCCCTGATGTAAAACTGACACCCGCTACACAATTAATTATTCGATAATTACAGTGAATGAACAAAACACAAGAGAGTTTTTTTTAAACATTTGGTTGGAAATTACTTGGTCTTTATTCTGTTACAGGCAGGGCAGGGGGTGAGGGGTTTGATACATTTTCATTCTAGGATGGGGGAGGGGTGCAAACCAAGTAAACAGACATAATTGAGATATAACGGACATAATTCTTTTTGTACATATATTTTTGTCTAAATCTGTTCAGAAGATCTCATAAACCTCTCACTATATAATTTCTTCATACATATTCTTATCATCAATATATATATTGATATCTTTAAAATAAAGTCAGTATTATGTAGCATATAGTATTTCTTACTACATTACAGCCTATGGGGTTTCATCTTTACAATTTTTGTAAACAATACACTTACATATATAAATAATTACACAAAGTTGACAGTGCTGTACATGGCTGTGGTGAAAATAGTGCCAAGGAAAGTCCTGTAGTTGTTTGGTACGAGGGGACATAAAAAGGTTATACAGTAATTGCAATGTGAGATAGAATTGCCTTTGGTGCCCTTTAAACAACCAAGATCAAGTTGAAATAGTTTAGTTTTATTAGAAATTGTGTGGAATCATGTCCCCCATTGTTCAGTATAACTTACAGGACGTTTCATTGCAGGCTACCATGGCACGCCACAGTTTATTTTTCACACTTGGACCATCAGCTACATTCCCTTGAACAGACAATCGAGAGGGATCCTCACAGATGTTCCGTAGGAAAAGCCCTCAACTCAAAATACTTCACTCAATTTGTGAAAATGGTCTAATTGTAAGAATTACAGAGCAATTAGCGAAGATCAATGTCTTAATAAATAATGCAACAAATGATTTACAATTCAAAGAAATCCAAAGATATGTAATCATTCATTTGAGGAAAAGTGCAGTAAAAATAGAAGGATGCACTGATGCCTTTCAAGTCTAGATCAAAACATTCCAATGAGAAGAACACTTTGGAAAAAAGTACTCGAACAGAACACAATGAAATTTCTCCAACATGTGACCTGGACTTTTTTTTTGTCTCAGGTAACTTGGCACTAGAAAGCATGAAGGGCCATCTGGTGGACGCAGTTGGGCACGACCAAGGCAAAGGAGTGATTCATTCCTCGACAGAGTCATCTCAGCCACGAGTCATACGCAACCACATCGACAGCACTGCACCAGTGCTATGATAAAACTGGACCCCATATTCAGTGACCAAAGGTTTAACACGCTGGACTGTTAGAGAGGGCGGAGGCTTGTTCATCTGCACCCAGGGCAAGCAAAGCCCAGGAAGGACCACAGGGGCAGCCGAGCGAGTGTTCAGCTTCTTCAAAGTTGACACCCAAAGACATATAAAATATCATAAAAAATGTCATAAATTCAAAAAATATTGCCCCTATATTGCCACTGTCGTCTCAGCACGTGAATTTGAATGTATTTAAAGGCTGAATTTGGCTGAACGTTTTCAGAGGTTTTCCAAAAGGCAAGGACAATTCTGCCAAATAAAATATTCTATATACCTACCCTATCACAAATAATAAAGCACAATACTGACCAAAACACAAGCAGGCCATCTCTTCAAGAAACAATCAAACAATTATCTCATCATTTCTCGTTTCCCATCATTCAGGATTCATTGATGAACTTTTTTCATCTTAAATCGAGGCATGAAGCATAAAATTCTGAATCAGATGCTTCAGGTTTTCTCACTAAATCTTTGCACATCACTTGACTGCCACTTTTTTTAAAACGGAAGAATTACGCCATCACCCACTTTCTCTCTCACCTCCCATGATCGTACAGCATTCATTTATGCCCAGACACTATGTGGAATTACTTATTTATGAGCCCTTCCCACTGCAGCCAGACGGATGATGGCAGTAGATTAAAAAAAATGCTAATGGCCGGTTGAACTTTCTGCCATGATTAAATCAATGTTAATTTGTTTATTTCAATAGACTACTTCCACAGTCTGGTAACATGGAAGTAACACATCAGTGTCAAATCTTCAAAATGACAACAAGCTTGCAAAAAATAGCAGGACAATGAAAAGATTGTAATCGAAAACTTACTTTTTTTTGTTTTGTTTTTTACATTTTATATACAGTGGCGAAATAGCCACAACTTTTCTCTGACAATTTTTTGTGTATTTTGCGACTGCCTCCATAGACTCACTGATGTTATATATGACGTGCACCATTAACATGACAGTAGTTCACGATGTGAACTTGTAACATCGCAATGACAAAAAATTCTGCACCGTCAACTACGTACTTGCAGTTGTTCTGGCTTCCGCCCTGCTACCTATAGTATGAACAGTCCGTTTAGGCTATCCCTGGTCCTCAAATCACACCCTATGAGGTCCGAGGACTGTTGGTTTTCCACCCTCCCTTTACCTGGGAGTCAGGTGTTAACACAGTCTGGCCAATCGGAGGCACTAACTGTTCATTTACTAGCCTGGGATAACAGAAAACCTGGGCTGGATTTGGATTCGAGGTCCAGATTTGAGGACCCCTGGGCTAGATGCTTGCTTGAAGTTCATGATGCTGTCACATACGACTGTAATAATTAGATTTTTGCACATAATGGTACATTATAAATTGCTGATGACATCTAGTTGTTTTTGCCTCGTTACACTTCACAAACCTTAGGTTTTTGGGCCCACCCACAATCTGTTTTTAGACTGTTAAAAAGATGCCCTAGAGCTCGTGCCATCATAGCCTACGTTGTCTCCGGAGCAGCTAGAAAATGGCACTCCATAAATAGAGGTGAGTTATTAGGCATGGGGACTGAAATACCAAACTGAATCCCAGAGAATACTGTAAGACGAGCTTAGTTCTAGGGCAAGGATGTGGTTGAAACCCTTGTCGCCCTGACGTACCAACGTAAGAGTTAGCAGAGGGAAAGATGGCTACAAAGCTAGCTAGCTGGCCTATTCTTACAAAGATTTATAGTGAGGAAGAATTTCAGTCCTATGAGTCAGAAAAAAATGTATGATAATTTGCAAATAAAGTGATTTTTTGTGTCACACCACTGAAAAATTCCAAAATGAGTCAATTTCAAGTCAATTAATTTGCATTGTCAATTTTAGTCAGATTTTGCTTGACTACACATATAATTCAAAAATAGTGTTAAAAATAAGTGTGAAAGCTCAAATATGACCATTTCAATTTGCTAGTTGAGCAGAGTAGCAGAGTGCAATGCTACCTTTGGTTCTGGCCATTGTTGTCCATTGTGGTTAGCTGGTTCACGTTTCCCAAAAAAAAAAAACATCATTATTTTTATATAGCGGTAGTCTTGCTTGTGATTTCAACAGTTGAGCTCTACAAGCTGTTGGGCTAAACATTTTGAGTAGAGCTCGGGTTGAGTTGGGTTGGTTTGGATCAAACCTCATGTTTAGGCAGGCTTGGGCTTCATTTTAACCTTGACGCAAACCTCAAAACATAAGCGCATGGAAGAAGAGTGACAAAAGCAACAGATGCGAGCAAGACATTTTCTATGACTTTTTAACTGAATCGGTAAGAAGGAGTAGAGGCTGAGGACCAAGGTCCCTTCAGCCATTGCTAAAAGCCAGAGCAATGACAGATGCAGTAAGATGTCATTCACGTGTAACACAACTTGATCTCAAAGCCTTCTTAGGTTCTGTCATGCAACCAGAAATAGGAAGCATCGCCAGAAGTGTCATATTCAGAATATTATTGAGGACAGCTATTTTTTATGCTAGATTCACAGGGTAGCAACATTCTATGCATGTCTTCTGCAGTTTCCATGACAATTAGTTTTCTCACTGAGGGAATGGGCTTCTACAGAGTGACACCGACATATAAATTTGTGGCATGCATTTTGTGGACACATTTAGTTGTTCTACATGGAGTCCATATCGAATGACTCAGGAGCTTGCGTTGGTCAGTTTCCTTCTCGATGATATCTAAGCTAAGGTCCCTAGATTGCTCTACTGGCTGTAACACAGCTGCGTGAAAACATGTAGGTCATATTGGCCATAGAGATAGACTGACTGCCCCAAAAACGAAAAAAATGTGCATCCCTTTACCTCACCTGGTAAGGCTGAAAAGTTTCACAGCCATCATTATTGTAAAATACATTTTCTGCTTAGGAAATGAAAAGAAATAATAAAAATATATAAACAAATCATACCAGGCACAACAACTGGTTTCCAGTGGACGACTTAAAAGCAATAAAATTATTTTCACACTTTGTTCCCCTGTCAGAATCTGTAGTAAGAAGTCAGCTATTAAACAAATAACTGAGTAAACACCAGTTTGAGCATGCAAAGTTTGTACTGAGTGATACATGTTAGAGAAGTCCCGTCGAGTGCTCCAACTTAGCGAACAAACGGGAGCAAAGAGGGAGAGCAGTTTCCGCTTCAAAATTCAGTGACAAATGGAAAGGAGGGGACTGAATGAAGAAGAAAAGGGACGGAGGAGTTAGACTGTGGATGACAGGGTGTTTTCCCCAGGGTAGGGTGTGGGGCCAGTCATTCGGAGGGGGTGCAGGGTTGGGGGCGCCCCGTCAGCAGGTGAAAGGTCGTTGAGCTCGCCGGAGGACGAGAGGGGGAAGGAGGGCGAGAGGGAGATTCCGGAGGAGGGGTCGGCAGAGCTGGCAAACGTGCGCGGGGGCTTGGGGACCAGATTGGGCTCCAGCATGGCTCGGGCCAGTAGGACCCGGTCATCGGCCAGCTGCCTCCCCTCCCCCGGCCCATCCTCCTGGCCGTACGAGCCCCGCCCAGACTCCGACTCCCCATCTGAGAGCTCCAGCGGGGGCGAGCTGCCGTCCAGCTTAAAGAGGGAGTCCAGGTATTGGGCGAACTCCAGCACTGCTTGGCTGGGCGCTCCGTTTGGCAACGGGGCGGCGCAGGCAGGGGAGTCGCGCTCCGCCTCCGCCTCAGGCTCCGCCCTCGACCTCGCCCCTCCTTTCTCCTCTACCCTCTCCCACGGGCACTCCGACTCCTCTTTGCCCTCCTCCTCCTCTTCCTCCTCATTCCCGCTGCCAGCTCCGTGGCGGAGAAGCGGAGCGGGAGAGTTGTCGGAGCTGGCCGCAACAGGGGACTCCGAGGGGGAACAGGAGGAGGGGCGCCCCGTCCCAAGGCTAGCAGGCTGGCCTAAGACAGTCTGGGCCAACGGGGTCAATGAGTTGTAGCGAGGCGTTGCAGGGGAGAGGCGATGGAAGAACTTGGGAGTCGACCCTGAGTCTGGAGGGGTGGAGTAGGGTCCTGAATCACCGAGGTCCAGATTCGAGGTGGCCTGACCAAGACAGTCTGCGGCTAGCAGTTCGGTGCGGGAGCTAATGGAGGGGTTCTCCTCCGGGATGGGGGTCCCCAGGGAGAACGCCAAGCTTCCCAGGTTAGGGGAGCCCCTCAGAGCCGCTGAGGACCTGCGGGAATCGAGGCTATAAAGGGACTCTGCGTCCGACAGGCTCTCCATCACGGCCAGCGGGGCCCGCCGTTCCCGTAGCTCCACCTTGAGGCGCTCCTGAGCCGCCTGCAGTACCACTGGCACGGGGGGAGGGGGGCACTCGGCAAAACCATTCAGAGAGATCTCAGAGCGAGCGCAGGAGCTGGGGGAGGAGTCAAAAAAAAGTGGAAAGGACAAGAGGAAGGGGAAGAGATATACGGGGGGGGGACAGCGAGAGAATAGCGCAGCGACAAGCAAAGAGAGCAGAGAGGACACCAGAAGGGTAATTGAAATAAAAGAAGCAAAAATAGTGGGACAGGTAGGCAGAAAGGAAGAAAAAGAGGGTTATACAGGTGTTACAGAGTGAGGGGAAGAAAGAAAGAGCAGGAAAAAAAGAGGGAAAATTTTGAAGGAGCGAGAGCAGATGGACAGAAGAAAAAAAGGGTAGAAACGGTAAAGAGACAGCGCAGGAGAAAAAGGTAGTCGAGTTGAGAGGAGGATTGTGGGAAAGGTGGAGGAGTAAACAGGACAGGCAGACAGTAAACGAGTACGGAGAAGTAACAGGGAGAGTGAGGGGGAGGGAGACGGGTTACAATCATCCAACACAATCTACAGGCTACGCTGACTCTCCTACGTCACTACCACATGTGACTGGGACTGGGTTACCCTACGCTACAGTACGTGAACAAGGCACTGGGGTCAGAGTCAGAAAGACAGAGGACAGGGAAGGCAGAGTGTGTCAATACTTCCAGCAAAATTACTTTGGCGATTCATTCCCTTATGAGCGGAGACTAATGCACAGGTCTGTCGGCCTGACATAACAAGACAGATTCATACAAAACTGAGAGATGCCCACAGAAAATTTTACCAAAATGTCCTTACCTCTGAGCACATACATATACCATGTATATATCTTCAGCAACATAAGCCAATAAATGAATCACTGAAAATAACACCCTACTGGCCTAACTGAAAAAGCATTAAGGTCATTTGACGAGTCGATTTCTTTTTGACGTAAAGGGATAGTTTGGGTTTTTCCAGGTGGGATTGCTGGAGTTAAGCTTACGCTATATTTTGAATATTTTCAGCACTTGATATTTTTGTCCGACAGCCTCTTTCTTTGGCTTCACGATACATTTTCTCTACCGGAGAATGTCTGTATTCCTGTTACTTGCGAGTGGGCATGAGCGTTGCAAAACTGAAGCGCTGTCAGACAACATAAAGAGGTGAGAATATTTTAAATATAGCACACCTTAAAAGGATACCAATTTTCCTTCACATGGCCCTAATTTTAGGTGGCTAACATACATTTTGCTTTGCATGCATTCACAGAAGTGTATTCCCCCCCTACTTTGCCTGCAGTAAGCTCCGCGTCAACAAAATGGGAGTTTGCTGACTACTACTAACTGCAGGTAATACACTGACAAAGGATAAATACAAGTACCTCATATAACCCCACTTCAGAAAACCCAAACTATCCCTTTAAACTTTTAGATAGAAAATATTCAGTTATACGTTAGCAGTAGAAGACAAGGAGGGGACAAACGATTTTTCATGACACTGTAAGACCTCAAGATTCAGCATAACCCAACGAGAAGTATGCGCACACCCATCCAGTAACTGGTATTGATGACAATTTTCAGAGATACAATGACTGAGGCTCGCCTCACGTCTCTCAAACCCCCCACCCGCGCCAAAGCACCCCGTCTGACTGACCGGACGCTGCTATTTCTCCGAAGTTGGGTGGTGGGGGCGGGGGTGGGCTGCTGGGAGACCGGTGCAGCCAGAAAGATTGCTTCAGGGTTAAGGTCCATCTCTGTTGGGCTAACCATGATCTTAGCCGCGGACAGCAAGGCAGTCTTCCCCTTGTTGTAGTTCTCCAGAACCTGCCGAACCAGGGACATCACAGGCAGAATTAAAAAAATAAATAAATATTTTATTCAGCACCTGAAGGAAGGCAAAGAGGGAGGGAGGCAGAGGATGAAATGTAGGAGGATGAACTGAGGAGGAAAGTGGAAGGAACGTGATCCTGAACTGATGCCACAGGAGAATACAGCACAAAAGAGTGAGAGCAATAGCTAACAGGAAGAAATTCAAAAGAGAGAGAGACACACAGCTATGGGAAGGGGAGCTTTGAAATAAAGACTACTGGTGAAAACAGTGATATCCAGCATAACTGAAAATGTTGGCTACTTCTTTAAGAGTCTTTGAAAACGACAGGGATCGAACTGTGAGTAGTTATGACACTCCCTCATATGCACAGCTACTCTTCAGACGGTCTGAAAACAGTAGGGACTGAACAGTATGTAGTCATGTCATTCCCTTATATGCACAGAATCCTCAAAAACGTTAAGCTCTGTGATGACATTGTCAGAAATAGCAACTGTGTAGACAGGAGAAGATCAAAGGTTGAGTTGGCCATTATCACACCTGACCAAATCAAAACAACCATTTCTGCCTCTTTATGGACAGAGAAAACGTAAAAACACAGTGCGAACTGGTCATTTGCTTCAAAGCCTGAAAGGCTACTTTAGCCAACTTGTGTTTCCATCTGCCATGCCTACAGACAAGAAAAGTGACATTTTCACTGATCAACCCAACATTTAGAAGACATGATACCAAGACTAAAGTTTGTAAGGGAGGTTGCGCTTCAACAGTTGGATTCTCAGTGGAATGCTAAACCCAAAATCTGGTGAACATATTCAAAAAATCAAAAAAAGGGGCGGACATCTCAATACTTCAATCCAAGGAGGACAAAAATTCTCGCATTTCACTTATTTATTTGGCTCACATCACAAAAAACAAATGCTAAAATAACCAAACGCTAACGCATTTCGGCACAAAGCCTTTGCAGTGATAACGCTCTGATGAAGGCTTTGTGCTGAAAAGCGTTAGCGTTTGGTTTTTTAGTTTGTTTTTTGTGATGTGAGCCAAATAAATAAGTGAAATGTGAGTATTTTTGTCCTCCTTGAATTGAAGTATTGATATGTGCTACCCTTTTTTGATTTTTTGAATATGTTCACCAAGACTAAAGTCTTTTATAAAATCTATGGTACCCAATCCTGTTCCTGGATATTTCCCACCTGGCATGTTTAGATTTCACCCCATATTTGGCATACTTGTCAGGAACAGCAGTCCTATGCAATCTCAAGATGGAGCATGTTCGTTTTATTTCACCACAGAGTGCTGTTCAAATGTTAAGATATACATACTAAAAAATAAATAAATAAACAAATAAATGAATAAACTCTCCAGAGTAGAATCAAATAGTCCCTGCAAGTCAAATGAACTCGATTACAAATTTTTTTGGTATAGGAACACTGTCCTGCATGTTCATAGGGTTATTGCTGGTAGATTGTACCAAGTATATTGACAGTTCCCCTACAGACAGCGTAGTCCAGGTAATCCCAGGCAGGTTTGATGGTGGACTCTTTGGAGGCCATGACATCACTGGAGGCATTCCAAATGATTCTGCGCTTTCAACAGTTTGGAAAAACTTTCATCAGTTTCAACATGAAAATGCCTCCATTCCCCAAGTGAGGAAGACCCATATAGGGCTTGTCACAGGGTTCCTAAAACTTTTCCACAACCAAATTCCAGCACTTCCCTACACTTTTGAGGTGTCTTTTCAAGATTTATCTTAACTCGGGTAAATAGCATGTTTTAAGAACAATTGTGTCAGGTAAAGAGTTATTTACATTACAATTAACATTAATATTTCAAACGGTTTCAAGCACTCAAATCAAAATCCAAGCACTTTGAATTAACCTCAAAATCAATAGGCATTGTTGATTTGGCTTAAATTTGATAGATGAATGATACACCGCGTTGTGTAAATTTCAATAATACTCAGTGGTTGATGCTTATTTTTTTTCCTCCCTTGAGCTTTGGTGGATGTTTTTGATTGGCTCATATTTCTAATGCAAAGAAGGTACAATTTAGGCATTTAGATTTTAGACCCCCAAACTTCTGACAACCTACCTCCAATAGAAGAGTCAATCTCAATTCATTTCTGCCAGAATTCATACATTTTGAGTTGCCAGAGATACAGGAGGAGATATCTCAGATGGAAGGTGAAATGGCAGTCAACCACGGCAATCTGCTCACGAATAATCACAATTACACATTGCCAATGCCATTATAGGATAAACCAGTAAACATTTGGCTCATAAACCTACGAGCACCTGGCTGACCAGAGTGGTCAGAGAGTAATGAGACTAACAAATTTAACTGGCTGCACCCCTATTATCACTGGCAAAGCAGGGCCAATGGCAGCCTTACTCACGCAGACCTCTGGCAGTGACTTGTAACGGCGTGGCTCGGATTCAAACACCTGACCATAGGGCTCCCAGATGAACATTTGGACTGTGAGTGTCCCATTTTGTCTGAATTTTAACCCAGATCTAACATGCCTGACTCTGCATCTGAGTAAGAGCTCATGCTGTTGAAGGAGGAGTGCTTTGTTTTTTGGGCTGGAATGAAAGGCTACACGATGCTGTAGAGCTACAGAAAGAGCTGACAGACCTGGTCTAAAGTAAGACCATTTCCTCATTTGAACCGCAAGGTGGAACTGCGGAAGCATAATGTATTTCAAAACTTGTCCATTTTTTTCCCCATTTGCAGGCTTCTCTCAAGGATGACCTTGAAAGGAATCCACGGTCTTATAATTGGCACAACGTCTCAGGCTGCAAAGTTATAAGAAAAGAACTGCAATCAAATGCAACCTTTGACTTACTTGAAATTAATGCAGCTATACTGCAAACAAAATAAAGCTTTTTATTTTTTTTTAATTAAGGCTAAGTAAAGTGTGATCTCCTCTATGTGACCCATTTAAAGTCAGATCAAACAAAACATTGTAAAATCCACAAAAACACTGCTTGAGAGGAACAGAACACCAATTGAAATGAACATGTTATGTGAAGTGAAATATTCTTTCAAACGAGAGTGTTATGGAGTTCTGTGCAGGTTAACAAATTTTTCAATAGCTGCCCAATAGTGGGTTACGCTACGATACAGGAGTATGCTCTGCAATGTTGAAATTCAGTTTGTATACTTTGTAGGCATTGATCAAGCAAGTCATGAAGAAAAAGGAAAATGTGTGAACACAGAATTTTAAATGTCATGGATGCATGATATTACATAGATGATGCAATAACACAAATGAGCACAGAATTCCAGAAGTATCACTGACAACAGTAAGATGCAAAACTCATAACACACTGGCAAAAGACAGACAAGACAGACATAACTTACACTAATGACTGTTAATGATGTTAGAAAAATCAATTTTCACACTAAAACAGCGATTTTACATGCACTGAGACAATGACAACTCAAGCACAAGACACTCAAGTGGACAAATTCATGGACACAGACAAGTCTTCACAGATAAACGCTGCAAATTCACAAAAATAAAACACTTACAAGCACTGCTGATTAAAATGTTGTTTTTAATGAGAAGCATAATAAAGGCATTTATTGAAGACAAAGGCCAATGCAAGGATGGCTACAAACAATGGTTATAAAACATGCAACAAACTAATGCAACATATAAATTGTTCTCGCTGTCATTTCACATTTATGCCAGACAGTAGCACAACTGATGCAATTAAAGCTGCAGTTGGTAACGAAGGGGAAAAGAGCTAGCGAGGGAGAGATTTTGATCATAAACACCATCACCCCTCCCTCACTGCTCCCTCCCTTCCCCCGTAACCCCTCCTACTCTCCCCTAGCCCCTCCCTCCGAAAAAGGCCCACGCTTGTTCATGAGGTTACTTCACTGCAGGCAACCAGAAATTCCTGATGAGCTCCAATACATACCCCACCATCTCAAAGTCATTGAAATTGCACTTGATAACCTGAAGGATGCAGGACGAACAAGCCAAGCAAGTGCGCAAACTAGCATTACCTACACAACATCAGCAATAGCAACCAAACCTAGAGACAAAGTGTACATATTACAAAAGTTACCCAACAATGAATAACATTAAAACGTATTTTGCATCATTAGAGTAGGCAAGATGAGAGCCTTGGCTCCAGCGATAACTACACCCCAGGTCCAACCAGGGAGATGGAGTAGAGGAGGTCCTCTACTGAAAGAGACTAGTTTGCATGTTTGTACACAACTGAGTAAAAGCCACTTCCCAGCTGCTACCAAGCGATTAATCTTTATGTAGACTATATTTTCGGCCACCTCACAAGCTATGCTACAAAAAACTGCAATGCTACCCCTGGCTATCGAACACATTTAGGCTCCAGTTATGAGCTACGAGTTTACATACATAATATGCTGTTGACTATTCCATTACAGACAGACTGCTTACATTTTTGCAACAAGAGCCCTGTTACATGTGCAGACTAGTGTTCAGTGCCAATGTAGAAGCATGGTTATGAGCAACTTGCCACCAAAATGCCAGGAGATCTTCGCTTGGATCCAGTTTATATAGGATTCAATTAATACAACCAAACTAATGTTACATATTTCACATCACAAGATAATAAAGTAACGCAGCTAGTTACTAATCCCGAAAAAAGGTAGCAACCTCAGCGTCCAATTTTAAATCTCTGAAATTCCGAAGTTGTACCCAGCTTTGGGAAGCCGCGCTGATGTTGACTTGGGTTGTATCTCTAGCTCAGTCCACATCCTTCTTGGTCGACTGCTTTTCTGCAGCGTCTTTAACCTTTTTAGTGTCTTTTGATAAGATATGAAGTTGATGGCAATGGAGGAACTGCAAATGTAGTCGGCGATTTCAACGCATATAGATTTTTGCTGGTTGCCATTGTTTCAAGTTTTCAGTGAACGCTCAAAAAATTGGGCAGCCCCTCAACAAAGCAGGATGGAGAGGTCAGAGAGAGGCCCTGATTGGCTAAAGCTAATAGAAGCAACAGCATTTTTAAACTGCTAAATACAGAAGCAGGCAAAAACACAGAGATCCCGATTTACTCCCAGCCCTAGTCAATTCCTGATAACTGAAAGGGTATAATAACATAATTACAATTTAGTCTAATAAAAAACCAAAAAAAGTTACCAACAACAGCTTTAATATACACAAATGTAGCATCACTCAGTTAGTTGTGATTTTTTGTAAGAGTTTCACTAATGATGAGGGGTATTGAGAAGAGGGATGAATCTTGAGGTAAACAAACTGGGCGGGACTTACACTGATAACACCTTCGTCCGGATTAAAGTGGTGGCAAAGCACAATTAGCACCTTCAGCGTGCTTCTTTTGAAATGTGTGGACTATGCAGCACAAGCGAAACCCAACGAAAGATACATTCATTATCTATACTACTCCTTCCTCACTAGGGTCACAGGGGAGATGGAGCCTTTCCCAGCTGAATAGGGGTGACGGGCAGGGACACATCCCCGGCAGCTCGCCAATCCATCGCAGGGCACATGCACCTTTCGCTCACTCACTCATACAGAAGGGCAATTAAGAGTCTCCAAATAGCCTGACATGCATGTCATTGGCCTGTGGGGAGAAACTGGAGTACCTGGAATAAACCCATGTGAGCCGGGGGAGAAACTCCACTGAGAAAGGCCCCAGGCGAGATCTCAACCCCGTGACCTTGCTGTGAGGCTGTGGTGCGACCCACTGTGATGAACCTTTTTAGTTTTAGGTGTGCTTTCTCGCAAATTAACTGAAACAGTGAACATGTTAAAATATATTGATAATATGAGGTTAAAATATATTGATAATAGGCAAACTTCTTATGGATTACAGCCATTCTCACACAAACTGACAGTTCAGACACTAATGAACAGTGTCTGGCTTAACTCACATGCAGAAAAGTGTGACGCATGCAGCCAGGGTTATTCATGCACTTTCCCAGAGCTCAGCCAACAAACAGCCCATAGTGGACTTGAAAACACAAAAAAATATGAAATGTAGTTACGGACTCAAAAGATGGTGATGGCAAGAAGTCGAACCCCAGCATACTCCAACCTTCTGACAAAATCACGAGGTGAAAACGAGCAACAGCGCACAATGTGAGGAGCGTTACACACGCAGCCATGCAGTCTCCTGAGGCCTTGCAAACAAACCCACCACAATGGACTTGAAAATAAAGAAAAAATTTGAAATGTGGTTCTGAAAAAATTAAAAAGAACGTCAAGATGGCCAAGCCCAGTAAACTCCGAAAGATGAAAATCACGATGTGATTCAGAGCAACAGCTGACAATCGGCACCGTGGGGCAGAAGATGTAAACCTGAAGCATGTGACATGCAGGTGACAGAGAGACCCTTTGATTAATGCGGAGAACACCACCAGGGGCAGCCTTAGAGGAAGAAAAAGAAACCTGCAGAGTTAGCGTTATGAGGCACCCCCCCCACAAACATTTCAGAGATGAGAGAATAGAAAGAATGTCTTTGCACGTTATTTGGAGTCTGGGATTAAATGATCACTTTGGAAATCGCAGATCTGTCAGTCTGAAGATCAGTGTTTTTCCCACTGAAACACCAAAAGGAAAAAAGACCAGAGGAGAGAGAGCAGGTGGGTTATATTTGTTGCAATCATGGAAACGACCCCATTTGAGAGATATCTAAAAAAAGAAATGAGCTCATTAATCAAGTCGATATCTCATTGTGCAACGATTGAAGATTGGTTCTTTCTCCAGATTTCACATCAGGAGCCAGAGGTCCTGTGACAAACGGAGGGAGGGCGGAGGGTGAGGTTTTTTGGGATGCGAGAGGGTAAGACGGGTGAGTTTCCATCTCCTCTGGCTCATTGTCTGTCCCCACAGTTGGAGCACTGGCTTGCAGCACCTGTAGAGACACCACCACACATCATCAGAAAGGGACAAGTGCACAAGGACTTCTGCGCGCACACACGGACACAAAAAAAATGCCTAAGCTGCTGCTCACACACACACATACACAGACATGTTGCAAAATTGACAAAGTTATTATTATTTTACATTTTATCACATTTTATTTTCTTGTTATCTTCTACCACAGCACATTGAACTCAAAATGAAATAATGAATATAAGTTCAAAGTGCAGACCCTCAGCATTAATGTAAGGGTGTTTGAATCCAGATCAGGTAAATATTATATGAACGACAGAACTTCTTATTTGTGCTCCCCCTCTTTTTTAAGGGACCTAAAGCCCTTGAAAAATTGGCTGTGCTGCTGCTACATTGCCGGACGTGTGTTATTCCCTCATGATATAATTTACAAATAAGCCACACATCTGGCAACCCAGCGTAAGAAATTAAGATTTGGTGGAATTTGTTTGCACTTCTCACATTTGCATAAAGATCAATGATACAGTAAGATGTTACAAATATTCAGTGGAGATCATGCAGAATGTCCACTCGCCGGCGAGGAATCTGAGCTTATCTAGGCGCCCAAACTAATTTTCGGTCGCCACAGATCCCGGGTGAGTAGAAAGACCGAGTCTTGTACGTACACATCACACTTCAACTGAATTTCTGCTGAACTGATTGAGAAATTAGTCAAAATGGCACTTTGAAGATTGCTGCTGTGGCAGTCATATTTGTGAATGGATCGGAAGGCCTCGAACAAACTGTAGGTCCTCATGGGCAGGAACATGCATGCCAAATATCAGCTTCATCAGCCCTGTGGTTTCAGAGAAGATGTTTAAAGAGGGACGACGACCGACAGCAATGGACAAGCAGGCCACGACATAAGCCCACCAGAACTTTGGCGCAGGAGAGCTAAAAATTCATCAGTCTTGGTTTACTACTTGCTTTGATACCAGGCGAAAGAATTCTAAACCTGAAATTGCAAAAGCTTATAGCACCCTTAGAATCAGTATGTGACCTGCGCAGACAGGTGCTGAAACCCTGGGATTGGTTTGCATTTCCCCCGCAGACAGTGCTCTTAAATGTTGGCGGGGTTAAAAGAAGAGATATTACACAGGTCTGAACAGGTAAACAGAGGGCACTGGTGAACTGGAAATTGAGGAGGCACAGAACATCCCTAGAAACAAACAACTCCGTGAAACTCCGAAAACACTCAACATTACCAGGTGTGGCCAGTTTTCCTCATTAAGGAAGCACAAGAAATAAAACATGTCATTTTGACGCAAAGTTGCATTTCAATCGGCATTATTCAGTTGCGGACACTTCTTGCTAATCTTGGTTTTCTTCGATGCAAAAAGTAAAATCATGAAGTGAAGGTTAGTTCAGGATGTGCTTAAAGCAAACACGGAACTTGAAGTGAATAAAACTTTCAGTTTAAACACTGCGGCATTGCATTAAGAGGAAAGCTGAGTATTTAACTGCCCATCACTCACTCCCATCACTGGTAAACCTGTTAATGTTAATCAACAAAATTAACTAAAAACAGACGTGCTATTGAAGCTGAAAGCACACAAATACTCAACCAAGAGTAATTTTCGGTCAAAGATTTGAAAAAAGATTGCATAACCCATGCGTAAGCCAAATTCCCACAATTGCCCAACTGAAAAATATGGCATATTTCCCATCTTGTAAACTACAACATCATTTCTATGTCCACAATATTAAATTGAATCATCTGCAGAGCCTGACCTGCAGGAAAACACAGTTGTAACAGAATCACAATGTCAATTCTGACTGCCTTTACAGCAAACACCAAAAATGATAAAGTTGCACATTTTATGGTCTACAAGGCCATGTTAAGACTTATTTGGTAAAACTATATTTGGTTTGTAAAAATACCAACAATTTCCAAAGTGCAATGAGTTTCCCCTTAAACTTCATCTGCATAACTCACATAGCCCAAGTCCAATATATACATTTCAAAACTTTCTTGATGAAACAAAAACTGAGAATCCATCTCAAAACATCTCAAGAAGGGGGTCAAACAAAATATAGTTACTGGACACATTCCAAATAGTCTGCATTTAAACTTACTCAGGGTATAGGCAACAGCATATTCCATCACTCAAAACTTAACACACAAATTCACAGACCCTGACAAGTACATGTATATTCAGCATACACACAGACATACAGCTGGCCCATATCTCCAGTCAGCAGACATAACACCCAGGAAGTATTATGATTGAGTGCAACAATCCCAATCACTTATCACCCTCTGCTGGACAACCTCACTCATGAACTTTGCTCAGGGTACTCCAGTCTGCCTAAAACCTGGAACACTCCCAACACCCACCACATTTAAAGGGGCAAGTGCATCAAATAGCCCTCAAAACACCTCAAGTGGCTTGTGCACTGCGACCCTAATGTTCAGCAATAAATATTACAGTGAATAACCTTGGATATACACCCAGCTCAGGAAGAGAGTGTCACAGTTCCTAGCAGGACAGTCGCTTATTGCCACGGCAATATCACCACGCTAAGCTCTCAGCCCAGAATCAAACAGCAGTAAACACATACCTTGTTGATCCCCTCCATTACCACGTGTGGCAAGTGCTCGTTCAGCATGGCAGGGGAGATGATGACCTCGTCGAAGGCCTTGTTGTCCCCCCACAGCGCAAAATAAGTGGGTTCCACCTGACCACAGCTGCAGGGATGAGAGAGTAAGAGTGTTGAGGAATAAAAACAACCGTAAGAGCATGAAGCAGCAGCGCAGCACAGTACAGAATGCTGTATTAAGACATATACAAAGGTATATAATCAGTTATGCGGTTTATGAAAAATGTAACTTCAGTAGTGCGGTACAGTTGAAATGTAAAATCAGCAGCACAGTACAGATAAGTGTGGAATTCTTTTCACGGTCTGCTGGAGGTGCGATGTCAGTTACTTTGCACATCTCAAGTGTGAAATTAATGAGCAGCAGTGTCCTATTCCAAGTGTGAAATATACAATAACAGTCAAAAAAAATTGGACGAACCTGTATTTTTCACGCCATTATACTTTTAAGAAACAAAAGAACTTCTACAAAAAGTCTCTAAATGCTAAATTAATCATTCATAAGAGCGCGATCATTTTATTTCCAACACATGCAACAATGTAATGAAAGATAACGTCAGCATCAATGCAGAAGCCCCCAATGAACAGGCTGCACGTGTGATTTGCATCTTCTTGACTTTTTTTTATCCAGTAAATCAAAACCAGCATGATTCTAAACCCGCTTTCACACTGGACGTGAAACGAATTTTTCGCACGGCAGATTACATTCAAAGTCAATGCAAAGACGCGAATATATTTGCATCTTTGCATTCACTTTGAGTGTAATCCGTCGTGCAAAAAATTCGTTTCGCGTCCGATGTGAAAGTAGTTTAATTCATGTGTTGGAAAATGGAAAGAACTTGTTTCTTCAAGTTTTATCCACCTCTTACCTTGTGCCATGATCAGACATTATTTACAGAAGATTAGGCACTTCAATTGCACTAAAAACTGAGTGCTTTAACATGGAAACTTTTGGCTGGTAATGTATGAAGAGAGTGCGTAGGAGTCAAAAGTGTGATATTATTGTTGCATATCAATAGTCTGATGTAAGTAAAGTGCTGAAGCTTTGCTGCTCTCTCTGTTCTGTGCTCTGCGTTTGATTGCTTTGGGGTAGATTGGAACAAGGAGGAAAGTTGCTTGGAGAGAGGAAGTGGATTTTACATTAATTTTGAAACGGTGTTTGCTGATATTAACAAGTGTTTAAAAGCTCAAATAATAGGAAAGGTTAGGCAATTTGCTCCCAGGGTAAAACCTATGCTGCTGTACTGGACCATCCATCCATCCATTTTCTATACCCGCTTATTCCTCACTAGGGCGAGCTGGAGCCTATCCCAGCTGACTACGGGCAAAGGCAGGGACCCACCTTGAACAGGTTGCCAATCCATCGCAGGGCACACACAGCATTCACTCTCACACTCATACCTATGGGCAATGTGTCTCCAATTAGCCTGATATGCATGTCTTTGAGTCCAAAGACATGGGAGGAAACCGGAGTACCCGGCGAAAACCCATGCAACACGGGGAGAACATGCAAACATCCACACAGAAAGGCCCCAGACTGGATTCGAACCCATGACCTTCTTGCTGTGAGGCAGCAATGCTAACCACTGTGCCACCGTGCCGCCCTGCTGTACTGGACCAGGAAACAAAAATCCCACCCTTTCTTTCCCCCAACAAATAGTCGAATTACGGCAGACAGTCAGGGAGTTTTAAAGTCCAGGCTACACTGCTGGATAACATCCAGTCCTTAAATATCTGAAGAGTTAGGTTCACTTCAGTGATAGGAAAATGGCAAACCTAGTTGGGCTGAAAGGCCTGTTCTCACCCCTCGCGTTACGTCGGGTGCGAAAACTGTTGCTTGGTACAGCAAAAGTGTGGTATGCAGTGTTTTATAGCAGAAGCATCACACTGTTGTATGGTACGGTAGAAGAGTAGTATCGGCAGAGTGGTACAAGAACAGCGTGTTACAGCAGTAGTGCGGCATCAGTACTGTGGCACAGCTGGGGTGTGGTAACTGTGATGGAGTGCAGCAAAAGGGCGGTCCGGTATAAGTAGTGTGGTACAGCAGAAGTGTGATACAAGAAGTGTCGTATAGCGGAGACTGTGATAACAGTGATGCAGTACAGCAGCAGTGTGATATCAGTAGTGCTGTGCAGCACAGTGTGTGATATCAGAGGTGTCGTACAGCAGAGGTGTGATATCCATACTGTGGCATAGCAGGGGTGAGCTAACAGTGAAGCAGTGCTGCGAAAGAGTGATATCGGTAGTGTAGCTCAGCAGGAGAGAGATATCTCTAGCGGGGAACAGCAAAAGTGCGGTATGCACAGTATTGTGTATGAAGGGTGATATCATTTCCATCATAAAGCAGAAGTGTGATATCAGCAGTGTGGCGGAGAGAGGAGAATTATTCTCAGAGGTGAATATAAAGAAACCGTGTGAAGAATAGTACATGGCGCGCGCGTATATTCCCATGTGTGGAAGAAGGAAGAAACAGTATATTTTCAAGTTTAAAGCAAGGTTTATGTTATCAGTCAGGAATAGGGCCATTATCAGTCTCGCAGAGAAAGCTGATAGGTCACTTCCTTTACCATGAACAATGTGTATCCTCCATGCTAACATGGTTCCTTCCTCCATACTCCTTTTCCCTTACCATCTCTCTGGAGGATGGTCATGCACCACATGGATGATCTTGCCCGGGAGATAAAGCGGAGTGGAGGCGGAAAGTGCAATGCTGAGGTCACTAGGGTGCATCGAAAAGCTATTGCTCTGGGGGACAGCCATCTGGGTCTCAGAGCCCTCTTCGTATAGTGGGAGCTCAGATTTAGGGATACATTTTGTGCCCCCCATTATGATCCGCCACTGGGTCAGAGAAGAGAGAGAGAACAGGAGGATTAGCATGCACTCTGAAGGCTTGTTTTCAAAACAGTACACTAGTGGGTTTTCAGTTATGCCTGCAAAGCAACTTCGTACCAAAACAGTAAAAAAAAAAAACACAAAACAAATAACAAAAAAAAACCCAGAAAAAATTCATCACATGAATAATTCCCTCCAAATCTCTTGTCAAGTGACACCAAACTATCAAATTCACATGCTGAGATTAGCAAAACAACGAAGACTGCTGTATCAATCAGGGATGCGTTTCCCAAAGGCGTAGTTGCTAAGTTAGCAACTTGCATAGTTTGTCCATTCACAGTCAGTGGTTCCAACTAAGTAAGTTAGCAACAGTGCTTTCGGGAGACACACCCCTAAACTGCATACCTTCGGTTTGTTGCTTCTCTGCAATACTTCCAGTAGGTGGCGACGAAACCCTTCCAGTTGAGAGAGACCAATTCTGTAGAGAGGTTTTTTTTTTAATGGTTCCAAAACATTATAGGGAAAAGATAGACAGACAAGCCGTGAAAGTCACACCCTGAGAGTCACATACAGACACAGATCACATAAACAACTACACGCGCATTGCTGCAAATATTTATCACAAAGTTATCCAATACAAATGCATGTTTTTCAGCATTCATGGCTTTAGTGCAGTGGTTCCAAACTCCACACTTGAGCCTGTGTACGCTGGCTTTTGTTCGAAATACAAAAGTAATAATAAGATTTTGACAAGGTGTTAATTTGTCTTAATTAGGTGCATTTATGCTCCAAGTAGTTATTTATTATTAAGTTATTAAGAATGCTGGGAGTATCATTGAGACCCAGCTAATGGACATCGCAATCATTTTCACCTCCCGCAGCCTCCGTCAGTCACATAGCATTATTGGTGACCAATCACAGCCAGCTCATCACCTGTTTGATCTTCTGCCCTCGGGTAAAAGATATGGGTCTATCAGAGCAAAGAGATCCAGTATGACCATTTGTTTATTCCCCCAAGCAGTCAGACAACTCCTCCCTGGCCTCATCCCTCCCACCTGCTCATTCAACACCCTCCCCATCCCTTCCACCTGGCCAATCAGCCTCACACATTACTGCACTGGTGCTTGGTCCTCAAAGGACTGAAGAAAAGTATCGTTGGCGCAAGTTCTGTACCTGTTCTTTACCTGACAATACCGCCACTTTGCAATGGCGTTAATGCACTGGTTTTAAAGGGAATGAAAGCGGCTAATCTGATTGGCCTAAATGGAACCAAACTTCCATCATACCCACAGATAATGAATTTGTCTTCATCCAAACATCTTGCCAACAGCAGCACAGCTGTGGTAACGCTTATTGTCACAAAATTGCCAGAAAGGAGTAAGAAAATTGAATATTTTCGGCAAAATGTGGCTTAAGATGGTAAATATCTGCTTTAAAAAGGAAATGCACCCAATTAGGACAATTGAACATCTTATTACCTCCGCCAACGAAGTGTGGCAGGAGGTTATGTGATCGGTGTCGTTCGTCTCTTTGTTTGTCCATTTGTTTGTGAACAAGATAGCTCAAAAAGTAATGAACGGATATCTAATTTTGCGTGTGGGCCGCCATTACTTCAGGGATGGACCCTATTGATTTTGACCGCGATCAGTCAAACAATATGGCCGCCATGGCAGCCACCTAGAAGTAGAAGACACGCGATAACTGAACTTTGCTGCCACTCACCAAGATTTGGACTGTGCTGCCTTGGCGGAGGTTTGCACTCTAGGAGTGCCTCTGCTTAAAATCATGCAATTACAGTTGTGGTTGAAAAAAAAACAAAACAAAAAACACACATAGCATACACAGAGCCACTGGCTCAGGGCTTGTTTTAATGGCACCAAATGTGAATATGGTTCATATCCTCGCTCACTCAAGGTTGCCACAAACCTGGGGACGAGGTCCTTCCCTAGAACCACAGAGGTAACAAATTCTTTTGAGTGCTCCATTGCATCCTCACTGCATCAAAATGAGAGGGAAAAGAGGACAAAGAAAAAGGCATAGAAGTGAAAAAATCGAAGCATAAATTGCTCAAGGAGTATATAATGCTGTCTGAACCCTACCCATTTTCATCAGTTTTAGCTTATTTGTCGCAGTTAAATTAGCTGGGAAACATATATCTGAGAGCTCATTTTTTATTTGAAATTGTCCAGCCACCTTCCCATTCGAACAGATTTCCACCAGACCAACTTTTGGTTGCGCCAATGGCAACCGTTCATCTAATATGGGACAGGTTTGATACTATGATGATGACGTATTTTTGTCAATAAGCAAAATGTCTGGTGTAGATGGTCTCTTGAGCCTGCACTCGCGACAGTACCAAACAAAATGGACAGGAACAAACCACTGCAGCTACAGCCTCAGTTAATATGAAAGATGCATTTGCCATACATCTGACTGAATTTGATAAATGTTTAATTTACAAACTGGCCCCGCTCATCACCAGAAATAAAAAGAATAGCCACAGTGAAAACCCAGTCATTACTGTTCATGACATGCAGAAATGATAATGGCAAATGTTGGCTACTAAATCATGTCATTGTAAATGTGAGTATATTATGTTGAACTTGAAGATATACATACTGGATGATTGAACAAGCTACCCACCCAAGTAGCCTACCGGTAGCTATGAAAGCTAGCTTGCTAATGTAAGTAGAAGTGTTGAGTTGACGACATTATGGTTGCCATTGTAAATGAAGCAGTTGGTCGCAATTTATGATGCTCTTTGCATTAAAGTTAGCTACTCAGCCAAATAGCCTATAGGTAGTTACAAGCTTGCTTCCATTAGTAAAGGGTCGAGTTGTCAACATTATGAAAGCCTTCATGGACAATGCAGCCGGTGGTGATTCAATGCGCTTTTCGTGTTAACCTCAGCTATAGATTACTAGCTTTCCTAAACTGTAATGCGTTGGAGCTGACAAGCTTATGTTTTATCTGGGTCTTCAAAATGTGTGATTTTTTCAAGCAAATATGAGACGAGCCTTTGCTTTATTTTTCGTCAGTAGTTGTTTTTTGCCTTGAAGCTCGCCAATGGATGGATGTGGAATCTTGAGCGTTGGCCTTAACTGAGGCAAATGAGGCCAACAGTTTGATGTTAGTTTGGGTTCTTTTGTGACTTCCTGGATGAGTCATTGTTATGCTCTTGAAGAACTTTTGGTTGGACAATTCTAAGTTTCCTCCATTTGTAAATAATGGCTCTCACTGTGGGTCACTGGAGTCTCAGAGCTTTAGAAAGTGCTTTGTAACCCTTTGCAGAATGATGGCTGTCAACGCCCTTGTTTCTCACCTGTTCTTGAATTTCATCAGATCTTGGCATCATGTGCTGCTTTCTGCTTGCTTCACATTGCTAGATGGGTTTCGTTTAAGTGATCTTTAGATTCAACAGGGCTGGCAGTAATCATGCCTATGTGTTTCTCTACGTGTAGAGAAATTGAACCCAGTAATCCCTTACATTTGTTTAATTAGTGAATTTAGAAACTCAGTTTCACATCAGGCCAGGTAGGGTTCGATAGCTTTTTTCCTTCAATATATGAAAGTGTCATATTTGTTTTTTTACGGAAGTTATCTCAGCCCAATATCAAATGTGTTTGATGAACTAAAAAATTTAAGTGTAACAAATATACAAAAATATAAGAAAACAATAAGGGGCAAATACTTTTTCACAGCACTGCAGAGGTCCATATTTGAAAGACTCAATCACTTTCTTGATGCAAATATGCATCTTGATCCTTCTATTTGTATTCCCAAGGCAACAGCTTCATCAAAGCCCAAAGCAAGACAGCAGGACCACGTCAATTTATTGCAATGCAAATTATGCAGAGATGCCGGAAAAGGCATTCACCGGGCTTTCTGCTGCACCTTTTCCTTCCTTCATGATTCAAACACGGATGCGACTACCCACTAATTCAAGCTGTCAGTCAATGTAATCCACATTTTCATTAATTTCAAATCCAGCGAGCTGGAGAACGAAGCCAAAAAGCCAAACCCACGTTAATATCCAAATATGAACTGCTCAATTCATTTTACTCCAGCAAGTTAAATCTTGGGTCCTAAATCTATGGCTCTACCTGCTAGAGAAAAATAATAGACCACTGTTGTAGATGCAAACTGAATTTTCATTAACTAACCCTGCAAGACTTTACCAGAAGTCAGATTTAAGTCACTCCACCTGCCCACATTATGTGCCCTCCTCTCTCACCTGAGCAGTCCGCCGGGCGGGGAATAGGAGTAGCAGTGCAGTGTGGGATACTGCGGGCGAAGCAGGAAAGACAGGATGGCAGCCGTGCCGGCGCCCAGAGAGTGCCCGACGATCACCAGGCCGTAGTGCTTAGTTCCCCTTCCCTGAGATACAAGCAGAGGTCAGGCTCAACATTTCCCAGCGGTATTTGGGTAGCTAGCTTTTTCAAGAGGAGTAATTGCACTACTTATTCATCAGTCACAGTTCAGGAGAACAACTGCAGTGATGTATTGCACATTTTGTCGGAATGACCAGCTCAGGAGCCCGCTGTGAGTTTGTGCCTGGAGCCCAGGAAGTTCATGGTACAAACCCTCGTAAGGCTAAAGTGTGTCACTCTGTGTTCTCTCCTAAGTAAGTGAAGGGCTCACACTCTGTTCACAAACACAAGTGTACTTTTGAGTTTTCAGCAAACTGTGCATGCATGTCTTTGGTCTGTGGGAAGAAACTAGAATACCTAGAGTTAACCCATGCAAGCACGAGAAGATCATGCAAACACCACACTAGCTAGATTCAAACAAGCTGCGAGGTGACCGCTGTTCCCGCTGCCCCTCCATGCCACCCCTAGCCTGACTGCACCATGTACTTAAAAATGGGGAGCACCTGCTTCTCTATTCCGAACAGAAATGCATCATATTACGGGTACTTAAAGATGATCCAAGGTGTGTCAGGGCTAGTGCTGATTCAGGAATGTTCCCTGGCTCGGACGAGGCTGAGTTCAGGCTATATCACAGTCCTGAGCTGACTGACTGGATATTAGACATACTTCCTGCCTCCCAAATTGAATATTTACACCCTTTGCACCATTATTATCTTTCTACGGCACATTTTCCTTACTTTCACACATCTTATGGCTCGCACTCAGAAATAACTTGGTGACATTGATTACTCATCACCAGTAGGCACAAATATTCATTAGGGGGTTTTAGTAAGGATAATGCATTTCTATACATTTTTATTGCAGCTCTTCTGAATGGGAACTGAATTGAAGTATTCCTTTCAAACATCATTTGAATTTTAACTTATAATATTTTCAATGGGTTTTGGAAACCATTTTTAGAAGGATTTTTAAAACTTGACTGCAGTACACATGATGTGCAGAAACACATTTCCTAGACTGAAATGACAATCTCATTTTGAAATTGCTGGGAGGGTTTGAAAAGTACAAATAAAGAAAGAACAATCATTCGCAAATCATCTTTGACCTCTAATAAAATTGAAAATGGAATAAGGCAAGATATAAATATTTTTTTACTCGTTTTTCACTCATTCCTAATTCCATGCAGGATTGCCCTCCAAAAAAAAGTTCGGACAGAGGCAATGAAAGACCAGAAAAGGAGTGGAGGTTCAAAAATCCAGTTAGTTGCAGTTTTGGTTATGCTAGAGTCCCACGGATGGGAGACTTCTACATCTGAGTAGGTTCAATAATCACGTAAACATACAGGCATACAAACTTTTGAGCAACATTTTGCAGACAGTCCTTTTCAGTGAGATGTACCAGCTTATTTCAACATGACATTTACATTTTGCTTGCGTTGCAACAGCGTAGCTTCATAATCAGGGACTGCAGGTGTTGGGCTGGGTTGCCTTAAGTCCAGTGCTGTCTCCACTTTAAAAGATGTTGCACTATGAAACACCTAGCTGACTGAGCAGCAAAATTTTTATAAAATATAAAGAAGAATGGAAACAAACTTTCCAAAACTAGGACAACTGGTGTTTGCAGTTCCCAAATGATCAAATGTTGGTGATTAAAAACCTCATGGCGGATCAGTCTCAAAAGCGAGTGAAACACTCGTGCTGATGTGACTTGTCAACTGTAAACCTAAATATTCTTTAATTATTGTATATGCAGTACGGAGTGAATACTCTTGTACCAGGTCTCTCCCAAAGGCCTGCGACAGGATCATCTCCTGTTCCAGCTTCTTCTTAATGTACTCAGCGGAGTAAACCATACCCTAGGAGAGAACAAGAGCGAGAGATCAACAAGAGAAACCGTTCATACACACCGCAAGCACCCAAATTCAGCGTTTTGCTCCATAGAACAATGACTCAAGATGCTCACACATACTTCTGTAAAGGTTTGCTTGTGAATGACTATGATCGGAAAGGCATTTCGTCACTTCCACTGACTTCCTCCAATACTGATACATTAACCTTACCAAAGGAAATCGCTCACTTCTTGTGAGATTACTGTGGTCATATGAACTAAATACAACTGTTAATTTTTAAGGTCTGTTGACTCAGCCCACTCTTCTGTTCATTTGCTTCAGTTGATTAAGCTTTTAATGCATTGCTTTTTAATTGCATAGCCCTTTAGGGATTTTAAAGATTCAAAGTAATACTGCCTGATTTAGTTGCCGTCACTGAGCGCCAATTTTAGGTTTAATGAGGTGCGGAGGACGGGAGAGATTTTCGTATGAACCCACCTTGTGACCCAGCCAGTTACCATGCTGCCCCTCTACAGGCAAACGCTCAGAGTCTCCTGTCAGATCCGTCATGGCATCCTGAGCGAGCGAGCGAGAGAGAGAGAGAGAGAGAGAGAGAGAGATGGGAGTGGAAGAGATGATCCAAAAAGAACAGTCACTTCAACCACTTTCTCCTGAGGCTCAATTCTCTCAAACTCAAAGCAAAATCAAGACTGCCAAAAAAATAATAATAATAATAATAATTAAGTACAACCAAGCCATCATGAAGGCAGAAACACACCAGCAAACAAATACTGTAAAATAGATAAATGCATTTCCCAAAAAAAAAATAAATAAATTAAGGATATATGACCAGTGAATCTGAAATGCAGAGTCAAAAATGAAGACTGCGACTGTACTTGAGTAACCGGAGGGAAGGTCCGGTTTAGGTAACACAGGATTTTTCCATTCACCATGAACTCACGAACAGTGAGTAAAATCAACGAATTATTTTATTACTATTCCTAGTTGTTTTTGTTATTTAAATGCTCTAAGACAGAAAGAGATAAATCAATGGCTTATATATCATTGTTCATTTATCAATCAACCATAACCCGAGGGACAAAGATAGGCCATGCAAACAAACACAAGTTTTCTTGACTTGACCTCTGAAAATTTACAGGAATGTTTTTTTGTTGCAAGAGTTTGCCCTATAATTACTATTTTTTAGCACTTGGACATTTTTAGTGATTTCTAGTGCTTCGGTAATATTTAAAAACTTTCCAGAATCCTTGAATTAAATTTTGAGAGAGAAGGGAGAGAGAGTAGAGTCCACGCTGGAGAGAGGAAAAGGAACGATTGAGCAAGAGCGGAGTGATGAGAGGAATGTGTGCGCTAGAGTGCAAATATCCATGAGCCAAAGCACCATCAGTGAGAGCGCCAGAGTGAGGTGATGGCGTGTCAGACATACTTTGGGCGACAGAGTTCCTCGGATGCTGATCACGACCTTTTTCTTTTCGTGATCCACAGCCACGTAGAAAGGTGTCTCGTATACCTGAGAGCCAAGCCCAAGAGAGAGGAGAATCAATTAAGAAGAAGCGGAAAAAAAAAACAGTAGTGGATTTTTGTCAAGATTTTCTTGTGGCCATTATTTTTTCCACCATGACTGACCTACTTTTGTCGGGACCTAGTTCATGTAACAAAGTTATTAACACAGCAAGCACTTCATGGCAGGGTAAACTACACTTAAAATCTAAAAATTCTCCTTTTTTTTCGCCCCTGTGGTTCCCTTCTTTTGTTTCCCCCCTCTGCCCAGACTTCACTTATAGGTCGCCCCCCCACCCCCCCACCAAAAAAAAAGACTCACGGCATCGTGGCAGGAGGTGTAGACGATGTGGACCTGTTTCAGGTCATGGTCCAGGAAGTTCCTGCGGATGGCGAGCACGTTGCACCCACAGCAGTTGTCCTCTTCAACAGTCACCTGGGTGAGTCGGGATCCTGACATCGAGAAGCAGCTCCTGAAGAGTGACAGACGGTGTGAAACAAAAACTGGAGTTGGAACACTGAGATCTTAAAAATTTAATTTTCTTTCCTAGACAGAAAAAGTTGAAAAATCCATCCTAATTTTGAGGAGAAACCACCGAGTTTCACACTGTTCCCATGCATTCTGCTTGGCAAAAGACTTTTACCACGATCAAATTAATTTTAAGCTTCATTACAACTACAGAATTTTATATTTTGACAAATACTGCATATACACTGCACTGTGTGATCAAGACAGCAGATCTAATGAAGCAATTTACTGAATAAAGCAGTCAGAGAAAGATCTGTGAAACTACTTAAAACCTATTGACATCTACCAAAAATACTTGGGGCTTCAAACCCTTTTTATTGTGTCAACACTGAATGATAACAGTCACACTTGGAAATCTGAAGAAAGGTAGACATAGTATTAGGGAGTAACTGGAAAATTCATTGGCTGAGCAGTCAGCACTAAGGAAATCTCTTTGCACTGAGGTCATAAGCAGATCTGTCAGCAAGGCAGAAATTCAAGTGTAAATCACTGAGTGAAGGTCAGAATTAGATATTGGTGTTGACAATCTTTTTTGGTATAACATAGCGCAGCCTAGATCAGCCAAGTTTACAATTCAACCCGTGTAGCCACAAGCTGACTATTAAACAGTTTTGTCCAGCTAAAAACAAGATTTGACCATCTAGAAGTGCCACCACAAACCCCTATAAAATCCCAGATGACCGCTTTAGGATTTTACAGCAGGGACTACAAGGGTTTGCGGGGCATCAGATCAAGGAAGACAGACTTACGGACAGGAACTGGCCAGGCGACACAGTCCACAGGCAGGCTTCCTCATGAGGTACATGGGCCAGCCGTACGCCGCCAAGGCAAACAGCATGTAGTAGCAGACTTCCTTGTACATGAGCATTTCAGACTGCGGAGAGTGAGAGGAGTTCAGCACAGGTACATCCCATAGTATCATGCATCTGCATGGACAGACACCATGAAAATACATGCAAGGCCACCTCAAGCTAAATGAACACACAACAGCTGCAGAGGAAACGCAATTCAGATGGAAAAAAAAACAAATAAACAAATCAATTCACCAATGCACACAGTGGTCACTTTATGAGGTACACCTCTACAAATTTTTAAAAAGCCAATTGTGTGACAGTAGCTGAGAGCACCAATGCATGCAGATATAGTGAAGAGGTTTGGTCCTTGTTCAGTTCGAACATTAGAAAAAGGTAGAAATGAAGTCTTTGTGACTTTAACCCTCTACACTAAAGTCCTGGGATTTTCAAAACACAACTGTCCCTAGAATTTAGAGGAAATAGAGCGAATAATGTCCAGAGAGGAGGAAGGTCAGACTGGTTCAAGACAACAGAAAGCAACACTAACCTAAACAATCAGGCTTTGCCTCAGTGCAAAGCAGACACTCATCCTCAAACATACAAAATGTCTCATCTTGCTCTGGATGGACTAAAATGTGAGAGCGGTGCTCAGTACTAGAATGTTGTACCTAATAAAGTGGCCACCAAGCACTTCTCTGTGTAAGCGCAGACAATAGCAGGCATTCACACGAATGCTCAATCAAACATTTTCAAGAACAGAGGCACACATCCACACTCACGCCAATATATCCCTCACTCAAGCAGACTCATACACACACAAATACACACACACACACACACACGCACGCACGCACACACGCACGCACAGTGTATATCCAAATGCTAAAAACACACCTGAGCACAATCTCACCGTATTTTTCAGATCCAGGTATTTGGTGTTACGCGAGACTGGCATTCCGGACAGGAAAGCTAAGATGTCATTATTAGGCTGACAATGAGATAAAGGCAGATACACAGTTATGCCCACAATCAACACCTTCCAACAAATCCCCATCATTTCTAAACAAACATTAGCACTTTTCTTTACATTTCTTTCAGTTGAAGGTGTGGCGATGATTATGCTACAAACCCATTTCCAAAATGGCTTGGCACTGTGTAAAATGTAAATAAAAAACAGAATGCAACAATTTACAAATTGTTTTAATTATTTTTTAAATTTGAAATAGTCCAAAGACAACATATTAGATATTAAAACTAAGAAATTATATTGTTTTTACAAACATATATTATTATTTTGAATTTGACGCCAGCAACACGTCAAAAATACAGGGACAAAGCAAAGTTCACAACTGTTTTACATCACCTAATCTTTTAACAGCACGCAGTAAGCATTTGGGAACTAAGGACGCCAACTGCTGTAGTTCTGAAAGCAAAATATTCACCCATTCTTGGTTGATACATTACTTTGGCTACTGAATACTTTGCAACCTCTTTTGTCATATTTTTCATTTTTTAACATGCCAAATATTTTCAGATGTTGACAGGTCTGGACCGAAGGCAGGCCAATTTAGCACCCAGACTTACTCTGGACCCATGTTGTCGTAATATGAGTAAATATGGTGTTTGGCATGGTGTTGTTACAGTAAACAAAACCTTCCCTGAAAAATATGTCTGGGTGGCAGTATACTTTGCTCCAAAACCTGTGTATATTCTTCAGCATTAAAGGTGTCTTCACAGATGAGCAAGTTACCAATGCCGTGTGCACTAATGCACCCTCACACTAGCATGGATGCAGGGGGGGAACATCCCTCGCCACTTCAACTTGGAAGATGCGATGTCCATGATTTCTTAAAAATGAATTGAACCTTTTGATTGGGCAGATGAAATGACAGCTTTCCACTTCATTTAAGTCGATCTTAAATCAGCTCAGGCTCAGAGAAGGTGGCAGCATTTCTGGATCTTGCTTATATATGGTTAAATCTTTACATGGCAGAGTGTTGACTTAAATTTGTGGACGGTTTTCAGAAGTGTACCTGAGACCAAGCAAAGATTTCCACTACTGAATCCTGTAAACGAAATCCCCAAATTATTTGTAATTTTACATTGAGAAACGTGATTTGTACATTGTTGAATTATTTGCCCATGCAGTCTTTCACAGAGTGGTGAAGTCCTCGCCATATTTGTTTCTGAAAAACTTTTTACACCCACTTATGTTGACCTGTTGCCAGTTAACCGAATCACCTGTGAGATTTTCCAAATTGTGCATCTTTTCAGCATCAAACTACTTTTCCAGTCTGTTTTTGCCCCTGTCCCAACTTTTTTGAAATGCGTTGCTGGCATTAAATTAAAAATGAGCAGATATTTTTCAAAAAAACAATGCAATTTCTCGGTTTCAAAATTTGACGTGTTGTCTTTGCACTGCTTTCAATTAAAAATGGGGTTTCAGAGATTTTCAAATCATTGCATTCCGTTTTGATTTACAGTTTACACAGCATCCCAACTTTTATGGGAATGGGTTTGTACATGCTAAAGCTAAAATGCTCTGAGGAGCAGCGGGGTCTCACCACCAGGGGGGACCAGTCGTTTATGCGGCCCAAAATCAAACTGAATTAGAAGTTGAATGAGATGATCCACACACCAGTACATCCTTCTAAAGTCAAGAGCAACTAACTTATTCATTATAGTGAGACCAAATAAGCAATTAACTGGCAAAAAAAGAAAAGAAAATAAAAGAAAACAGAATTAGTATTACTAGTGGAAAATCTCATTTGCTTAACAAATGCATTGCTTTCTCTAAAGCAGCAAGTAAATTATTTACATGTTCCCACTTGGCCATCCATAATTACTCAATAATTCATTGATACACTGGAGTTGCTTATTGCAATATTGCCAACCAGGATTATTTTACCCTCAATTATAAAACATGGTTAAATAGTTGAATTATTAATCTATTTGTTTTCCCAAGGACATGAATACAATAAAATACTTTTCAATGGAAGTTTTTTGGATAATGGGGAATTACAATTCAAGTGGATCAGGACAGAGATGAGGGGGCACAGTTAGGTATTAAAATGTCTTTACCACTCTCTTTGCACTCTCCATATCATATTCTCTCTACTAGAGCCAAAATGGCGGACCATTAAAACCTCTCTGTAACACTTTCCCCTCACCACGTGATCTAAAATGGTATACCATTGAACCCTTTACCACTCTCTCCCTTCTCCAATGTCTGACCTCTCACCTGATCCAAAATGGAAGACCTCTTGGATCTTTGGCTCTGCCTTAACAACACCAGCCCTGCGATAATGTCGCTGGGCACAATGTCCAGGTCCCTGAAGAACTCCGCAAATAGACTGGCTATTTCTGAATATGCATCCTGGCGTAAAGAGAAGGCAATGTTTATCAAAGGTTAGGAAATGCCACAGAAGTGAGAGAGAGGAGCAGAAAAGCCAGCCAGAGGCACAGCCTGCCAACAGTAATTCAGCAATGTCAGCTGTTACATGCACATCCTTTTGTGAAAACAATTGCTGCGGTAATACATGCCAGTTTGAGAGCTGAATGCCCCATTATTGTGAATCTAACACTGTACTGCAGCATAGCATCCAGAAGGGGGAGATACTCACTGACTGGGAGTCCTGTGCCCTAGAGCAGCACATAAAGAACTTAAGCCTTCTTGTCCAACTGCTTGCTTGTCCTTCCTCCAGCCTGTGTCTGAGAAAGCAGGAAAGGATAAAATGCTTGATATATTGGTTAGAAATCCAGGCACTCAGAGAATAACTGGGTGAAAAAGAAGTAAAAGAAGCAGGGCCGCCACGCCCCAACGTAGACCGCATAGGTTGAAACATGTCGGCTTTTTTAACCGTTGAGCCATGAAATAATAAAGGCTTTTCATCCCTTTTTTTGCTTCTTTTTGACCCAATTATTCTCTGAGTGCCTGGAATTCTTACATTTTTGATAACTTTTTTATCCCATGAGCGCCGAATATTTTCTCTTATACGTCGTCTACTTCATATAGTGGTTAGAAATTTAGGGACCTTCACTGCATTTGTAAGGAAAATCCTGGCCCTCCAATTAAAATAGCAAAATGCCAGCGTAACAAAAGCTTACCCATGTAAATTTCCAAATAATTAAATGATCCAATCTATGCACGTCAAAGGGGAATGTGTTGTATAAGCCGTAGAGAGGGTGCATCTGAATGTGTAAGCAATGAGGGAGGGAACTGCGCACCTGAGGGTATAGGTCGTGAGGTTGCGCTGACGGCGTCGCGTAGCTTTCAGCTTGACAAAAGTGCGGCCGGTGGGGTCGAAGGTGCACATGAGGGTGAAACATACGCTGAAAATGACCAGCCAGTTACATGCCACGATTCCTGAGGAACATAAGAGGTAAGGATTAAATTTCTAACACTCCAAGGGAGAAACAGAAATCTTTATCAATTCTTAAAAAAACCATCTGAATTTAAATTGAAGTTTTCTGATCAGATTCATTTCGTAGGAGTGTAAAAATGATTTGTCTCTTTAAAGAAGATAAATCAAAACACAGTTTCAACATGTGTTCACGTTCAACGAACAATTAAGTGGGCAATATTTTCATGAATACAGGCACACAGTTAAATTATTATTGGTATAAAATTGAGGCACAATTTAGCAGAGGACTTTCAGTGGAGTTCAAATTGAGTTTAACAGTTGAGTGGACATGGTAAATAGTAAAACAACATGACTGCTTTATGTCGAAACTTAAATCCCCCTCTTCCCTCTCTCCTCACCCAGAGTCAGGTTCTTGGCAGTGATGTCTGAGCAGGGTTGGTAGAACCGAACTAGCCATACAATTCCCACAACTGCATACACCAGCTCCACGAGAAGAATGGCTACAAGGGAAGAAGGGACTGTCACTGAGATTGCCAGTATTCCATGACCACATGATGTGCAACGGAGCTAAAATTTCTAGAAAGACAGGAGATGGAAAAAGAAGGAGAATGTTGCAAACACAAAGCATTCTGTTCAGTAAAAGAATGCAACAAAACCACCAGGACCAACAACTATGTTTACATGCACATGAATATTCCACTATTGTTTCCGAATGGAAATATTCCAAATTCCATACGGGTCATGTCAAGAGCATATTTCCCCAGGATATTCAGAGTTGGGTGTCATCTGAATTCAGGATTTTCTGATCTATTTAAGCTGCTTTCACACCGGACGCGAAATGAATTTTTCGCACAACAGATTACATTCAAAGTCAATGCAAAGATGCATCTGTTGCGCAAAAAATTTGTTTCGCGTCTGGTGTGAAAGCGGCTTCAGGATATGCCAATATTATTTTAGGGCTTAAGAATTCTTTTGACAAGCATACAGCTCATTCGGAACTTGTGTCTCATACGCGGGCCCCGGTTTGCAGTCTGCAAAAGCCCGTATTTCTGGTCAGAAGTGGAAACGCTGCTACTTTTAAAGACTTGGATTTGCGGATCAGTGTGTTTTTGGATAAGTGAAAATATCCACAACGCCAATCTTTTCAAGAAGGTGGTTGATCAAATGAAAGCGACAGGTTGTGTTCAAACGGGCTCTTAAGTCCTAAACCTGTCGTAAACTTTTTTTAAGATCCTCTTTCGATCAGAGTATGCACGGGTGCATGGGAAGGGGAATGAAAGTGGAACATTCATTAACATAAGCCAAGTAAGCTTGGTAGGAACATTGTTCCCTTTTTTGAAGTGGCTATTCGCCCCGCAGCGGGGTGAGTTGAGGTTAAATACATCAGCTATCTGCCCCACAGCGGGACCCATAAGAGAAGTAGTTCTGGTATTCGCACCACGGTATGGCGGATAACAGAAGCACTTCTGCTATTTGCCCAGCAGCTGGGCCAATAAGAGATTTTATTTTAGAATCCGCCCCACTCGTTGAAGTTTCACGCGGAAGCGCTGCAGGGCTAAATAGCCTCTTCCTTTTTTTTCCCTAAATAAAGGGAAAACTGGAATATTTTGCGCATGCATGTAAACTTAGTCATTGTCTTGCGCAAGCCAGTCTCATTCAGCACCGTATGCAGTGCTAGTCTTCACAGTGAAACTAGCTTTTCGTCCACATACAAATTCAATTTTTCAGTCATTGAAAATGGACCTTCAGGAAAACTCCTTCCAAAGTTTGTAGAAACTCAGTTTTCAGTGTTTACATGTACACAGAAAAAACTGCCCTGTGGGCACCATATTGCCTTAGTTTACACAGCAAAATATCTTGCAATGGTAGACATGGACAAAACATGACTAATTTTAACCATCCACAAGGGACATTTTGCAGTATTTACACAAAAATGCACAATTACTCCATCACCAACTACAGTGAGGAGCAGAGGTGTCAGAATCTACTACACTGGTCACTGCGACGTCAATCAATGTTCCCACAAAAATACCCCATTTCTCTATGCGCTAATGCCCTATTTATTAATCCGTTCATTTTTTGTTTTAGTGAGGTAAGGTCAGGTAATCTTGGCTACCAGTTACAGCGATTTTTTTTTTATGGCTTGTGATTGGCTTACATGTTCTTACATTATGTTTAATCATCACCGCCTGTTGGTTTGACATGTTCTTCACTGCGCTTTGAGTTTTTGCGTTTTTGTACTGGATGGAGATTTTTTTTGGAGAAGGAGGAGGAACAACCTAATTTCAAAAATACCCATATGAGTGTGGACAAGGCTAAAAATAATACACTCCTGGGTCCCTGTTGACAATTAGGTGACCTCATTCTTCATTTTCTGTCATGACTGCGCGGTCAGTAGTATATGCAACAACCATAAGAGTTACACTCATCATATATTTGTGATCTCACAACATAAATAGGTTAAAGCATATTTTAATAGCTGCTTTCTGCTCTACCTCTCTCCACTGGCCTAAGGCCCTAAACTCCACTTTCCACAGTCTGGTTATTGGATTGCAGAGCTCAATGTAGCCCCATCCACAGAATCGATGCAAATGTTACCCATAAAAGCAACACTGAGTACAATGTATGATATTGAACATGACATCGATGGCCTTAGGACATTCGTAAGAGTAGACTGCATGATGTCTGCAATTCAAACCATTAGCTATACATTAGGCCAAATAAAATAATAGAAGTACTTCCTATTACACGGATTTGAAAAATATGTAGGGTAGGAAGGCATTTTCTCTTTTTTTTTTTTTTTTTTAAATTTGGCCTCACCATTTGCTGGGTGACTAGCTCTGCAGCAGGTCATAAAACTGAGGCAAACACTAAAAAGGACTAGAATTGCTCCAAAGGCAGAGATTTGCTTGGATTTAAATAACTATTTGAATCCTTTGCCCCATTTCAAAGGTAGGTTCTAGTCTACAATGGCAACAGTCAGCAAATAAATAGCCAGGAAGCCTTTTGATACATCAACATGTGGGAGGTCATAAGTGAACATTAGCTGGAAGGAGATGAGGCAATAAAGATGAAGTCAAAAATAACATTTCAGCACTAAACAGAGCCAGAAAATAACAAAGGGATACAACCATGCATTTACAACACAAACATTATTGTCCTGGGACACCTGTGTATGCTGATTTTTGTTCCAACCATGACTGTAATCACATTTTAATAAGCTATTTATTTATTCCAATTAGGTGCATTTCATTTTTAAAGCAGTTATTTACCATCTTAAGCCAAATGGTGACAGAAATATCAAGGAGCGCCATGGAGAATCAAAGACCCTTTTATATTTTGTGCCTGTACTTCCACTTGAAAGCAATTTCATGTGACAAAATTTTTTAACAGATCAAATAAGACACAAAGAAAATTAGTAAGCTCCAACTAAGGCTGCAGAAGACAGGTGTTTTGAGTTCTTTCAAAATAATTTGCTTTAACTTATTAACATAAATGACACAAAACAGGTCTGACTCCATCATTTGCTTGCCTGGTAATTTGCTAGTTTGAGTCACTTTGCCAAGATTAGGACGGGAAAAAAATTTCGTTTTGCTCCGTCATGGGATTGGGATGGGACAGGAGAATTTTTGTGGGAGTGGGATGAGATAGGAGTGAAAAATCGACCCCCCCACGTCACCCTCTGTAGTGAAGATGTAATCTGATCATGTGTTACCAGATAAACTCACTGCAGGCATACTGGTCTGCATTTAGCCAGCAAGTCCAATCATCAAAATCAGCTTTTAAATGTGGATTTTCTCCACGTTAGACATCCGGACCCAGACCGGCCATATACTGGTAAAGTGCAATATTATTTGAAAATGAATTTCACTCATTGTGTACCATTAACTTTCACACTGCAACTCTTGAATCTAATGAACATTAGCTTTGTAAGATGACATATGCTGTATATACATTAACGTAGGTTTTCGTAAAAGATGAGCCTAGGTAAACACAACAGTTTATCCTGTACTGTAGTCCAGTACCCAGATATTGATGCTACACAGTCTAACGTTATCTCACTAGCGTACAAGGCATCATGTTATGCTTCTATTTTAGTTTTGGTCACTAACGAAGTAAATGTTTTGAACTGCCAGAAATCAGTTCATTCTATTCGGCTTTGCCTGAATAGCTTTCCTATTTCAGTTCAGTCAGTGATGGCCAGTCTCTCAGTTAGTGTGCCCCGTATGCATGTTTCTGAAAAAAATCTCTTTAATTTTGGAAAAGCCAAAACAATCCCGCCTTCCACACGCTCGAGGAATTGCGTGTTGCTGTTACAAGTCCGCAAGGCAGACCTCCTGAGCAAGTTGTGATTGGACTGTCTGTGACAAGAAGATCATAAGAACAACTGACCCTTCTGTAAGTCCTGCCCCCCTATTTACTGTTGCTACGCCTGTCAAGCTGATGCACGTGATATGTCAATCTATGGCCTTTTCATCAACTGTGAGAGAAATTCCGAGAGAAATAATTGCCATCTTCTGAAACTAAAGTTCTAAAATATCACACAGAAACAGACAGAATGGATTACAATATGCATTTGAGGGCCACATTCAAAATATAATTTGTCAGCAGAGGTTTGTGCATAAAGTGAATATGACATAAAAATCGAGGGAAATGCTCACCAGACCCAATGCAGGCGCAAGGCACCGAGACAAACATATACATTAACAACAGTGCTCCTGCCCAGGAGGGTGAGTCAATGGACCATTTTAAGTACAATGTTAACATTACGGTTAATGGTTCCTGGGAGAAAAAGAAAATTAAAGGAGCAGAGGCAATGGACAAACTTCTGGCCAAGAAAAGTGTGAAAAAGAACCCAGTGTGACAGACAAAGCTGAATATCTCACCTGTGAGAAACTAGGCACACCAGCAACTCGAGCATTAATCAACCCGACTTGAAGGTACGTAAGCACATTAACATTCAGTGAGCCCACATGTACAGAGAAATAAAATGCTACAATGTTATGATATTGGCTTTAAGGAAATCGTATTGCAACCAGCTGGGATTTGTTATGTTTCCAATTAGTAAGTGAATTTTTTGGCCGAAAATCGACAAAAAAACAGAGCTCTGAGGATAACACTCTTTATACGATGTGTATTAGTGGTGCTGGAGTGGGTGTGGGTGGGGGGCTCAATTTAGCAAATTTCATATCCCTGTCCATAATTCCTAATGGCAGGCCTGTGGGTTAGTGTGTTAGGATGCATGCTTACCCAGTCTGATGTAGAGGACATACTGCACCGCGTCCCGAGGCTGTGTGTACAGGATACTGCCTCTCATGCTCAACCACATGATGGCGCCCTCACAGATCAGGCAGCTGACCAGGATTCCCAGGTACCCCCGGCCGTGGTCCACAAGCGTCACAGAGCAGGACTCATCTGAACCGTAAGGCAGTCCGAACAGCACCACCGAGAGCACCACCAGCCTGGAGTAACCGGAGCCCACATAAGAGGAGCAGCATGGGGCACTTATTCAATTCACACAATACCGCAGGGCTCAATTCTACATGAAAATTAAACAGGCACCTAATTAAGCCGAGCAATTTTAAAAAATAGCACAGCCGAGAGGTAGATCATACTGAGCAAGATGCCCTTCATTCTTTCAAGTGTCTATTTTAGATCCAAGACAAGCGGCAATGGCACAATAATTCCAGTGTGTCTGTGACAGGCAAACTGTGTAATCAGGCCTGGGTTTCAACACACTCATTTCATGAAATGCCTAAAGTTTTTAGGCATTCCATCAAATGACTGAATCAAAATTCCTGGCATTTCATGAGATGCCCGATACACACTTTGCGTCTCGCATATCCGCAGCAGCTATCCTAGCAACATTATCATTGACAGTGATTAATTAAGGACAGCAACAGCAAATTGTATTGCGCTGAATTATATTGATCAAAAATAAATAAACTCCGATGAAAAGTGTCTCCACAATTGAACATGCACAGTGCAGAAAAAGTGAGAGCTGTTGAGGCTCTCTTCACTTAAAGTGAGTAATAGTAAAGCTAGTAAAGCTAACCTGTCCCAGGAGTTTCGCTATGAGCTACACTTCCTCAGCCCTGAAAAACACACAGCACCTGACAAACACAGGGCAGGTGGATTTTCTTTAGCAATGCAACCTATGCAGTAAATCAGAGATACTCAAATCTGCCCCTCATATCCAAATCTAATTCCCAATTGTCCTTTCTTCCAGTTAATTAAAGAGAATAATCAGTGCTACTGATAATGTAACGCAGACTTCACACCTAGATTTCAGGCATAAGGAGGGGGTGAACCAGCATCTCTCTGCAGGAAGAACCTGGTTTGAGGCACAGAGTTTCAGGTAATGAAGCACTTAGTTTAAATAAATAACAAAGTACCTCATATCCCTGGATCAGCAACGGTTGCTTGGCTGTGTGCTCCAGCAAACTGAATGAGAAACTACTGAGTAAGAGGGTCAACTAACTGCCCACTGTATTTTGTGGAGAGGCATCATCTATAACATGCAAAATCATGTGGGAATTGTAGGTAGTTTTATGCAGCGTCATTGCCCACATACTAGCCAGCTGCACTGAAACTTCTGTCGGCGTGTGCCGGCCTAGTGATGTTGGCACCTGACCTTCCTCCTATGCCAGGCTAACCACTAACCCTCACTACCCTTCTCACCCCTCCCAAGCCTCACCAGGTGCAGTGCAGGAGGAAGAGGAAGAGGGCGGGGAGCACCAGGTCATCACTGCCCACAGACCAGCGCCGACGAAACACCACCATGCCCGGCATCACTGCCCTAAATGAGAAAGAGACAGAGGGAGACCCAGAGATTTTCAATGTAAATAAATGTCCCACTTATTTAGACACTGCAAGAGACAGTGTTTACAAAAGCAAATAAAAAAAAATAAAAAAAACTTCAGTCCCTGGAAATGTTCTTAAAAGAAACAAAAAGCCAGCAATATTTATAAAAACCAAAAAAAAAAAAAAACAAGACATGGCTATAAACCATCATAAAACAGTCCCAGGAAAATGACGTACAGAATGTTAAGATATAAAAGAAGAGAGCAGAGGTGCTCATTTAACTGAGGATTGAGATGCGTAGCGCCTAGAAACAGCAGTATAATAACACTACTCTGAAATGGTGCTAATGACACAGCTGTGCATCAACAGCACCGGGAGGGGTGGGGGGGTAGAGGGCCCTCTCAAGCAGTCATTCTCCGTCTAGCAGAGATAATGTAGCAAGAATTCTCCCTGTGGTCAGACCCAGGCAACTAAACCAAGTGGTCATGAAATGCGTATTACACAACAGCCAGAGACAATTTAATCAGATTTAAGAAGGTTGTTTTATGGGAGAAACAAAGTAGAAATAAACACAATAGACTGTTTATAGGCTGCTAAAGCTAGGCTGGTTGTCAAGTCGTTGCCAAGGGAGCCAAGTCACACGCTACCATTAATAGGCATGACAAACAGCGTCATGTTTACATAAAAAGGATCATTATTACAAGATTCCATTTTAAGGGAAAAATATTTAAGGTAACTAAGATAATTTGAGGAAAAAAAAAAAAAGCACCAAATATTTTTTCATTGCAGTTGTTGGAAAAGGCGGCCCGTTTCTGGTAACTCAACAAGGGTGAAATCTATCTGAACTGTGGCTCAAACTCGCTAATAAAATGGCTAAATCGTGACAAGGGAAAGCATAAAAATGATGCAAATTATGAGTTACAGAGCAGCCCAATGAGTGTTCAGGATGCTGGCAGGAGAAAGAAATGACTGATGAGTTTTTTTCCCCCATTAGGATTTTCTAGCGACAACATGGTAAATTGTATCATTTAAGGGAAGCAAAGCATTAACAGCCATGTATTAAAAATCAGGTTAAAAAAAGAAATCATTTTTTACAGAAAAAAAAATTTTTTTTTTTGCCAACTGCTAATGGTGATCTCAAATTGTCGTCTTTTTTTTTTGTCATAACTAACTTCATTAGATCAATGCATACTGTTTCACATGATCAACACAAATAACAAAAGACAAAGACCAATTTTAGAGGCAGACGCGCACGTGCACACACACACACACACACACACACACACATGCACATGCACGCACACGCACGCACACACACGCGCACACACACGGTGGGAGACCAACATGTTCCAAAGGTCCTGACAAACGGTTCAAACTAGAACATTCTTTGACTTAGTGTGTCCATCTCTAACATTATTTAAAAGTTATTTTGAAATGAGTCTTGACTAATGCGTATGGAGTACAGATGAACGCATATGGAAAATGTGTCAAACATTAGAACAATTAATATGTTCACGATGTCCAATGTATCATGAATATGAGTGTTGTTTTTTCTGCTGAAACATTGTTTTTTTCCTGATTTTCTGATGAATAATTGATTTCTGAAGACATTTTGAAGGCAAAATGTGACAGTACTATACATCTCAGTTTCTTGTGCTCGCTGATTGCACTTCAAGTTGAATAACGGTACCTCAATGAAACAAACAGTTACACAGTCTGTGGCACATAAAATGACTACATTTTCAGTATTTGGAGAATTACTGTTGAATCACTGATGTAAATTGGATTACGCAGAGAAGACCTGAACAGCTGATACTTGTGTCGAGTTACATTCCCAATGTGTTCCACCGTACACAAAAAATAAAGACAAACCAAAATTCAGAAAATTCCACTGACTGTACATACAGATGGATGACCTAACAGCTCCCCAGGGCAAAACATCTGGATTGCCATCTACAGTGGGGTGCAAAAATTTGGACACCCCTGGTTTAAATGTCTCTTCTAATTAATTTCCAAGTGATTGAAAGCAAACCTGAACACTAAATGCTACAAAGTTAAACATGACACATTTCATCACATATTAAAGCAAGAATATTTTTTATTGCTAACTTTTTAAAGTTACAAAATAATAAAACAAGGAAAAAGGCCTCGTGCGAAAGTTTGGGAACCCTGTCAGCTAGTACTTTGTAACTCTTCCCCTAGCAGTTATAACAGCTTGCAAATGCTTCCTGTAGCCAGCTGAGAGCCTTTCAATTCTTGTCTTAGGAATTTTTCCCCATTCTTCCAGACAGAACACCTCTAGCTCAGAAATATTCTTCGGCCTTCTTGCATGCACGGCATTTTGAGGTCTCTCCACAGATCTTCAATGATATTCAAGTCTGGGGAAGTCCGGGGACAGTGATGGCCAGTCCAAAACCTAAAGCAGTCTTTCCTGGAGGTACTTCATGATGGATTTTGAGGTATGCTTCCGGTCATTGTCTTGCTGGAATACCCAACGTCTCTTCAATTTCCATTTCTTGTCTGAGCTTTGGTCATTAGCCTCCTGAATGTCTTGATATTTGGTGGAATCCATTCTCCCTTCCACCCGCACAATATTGCTGGTGCCCCCAGCTGCTATACAACCCCAAAGCATAATGGATCCACCTCCATGCTTAACAGCTGGCGACGTGTTCTTCTCTACAAATGTTTCATCCCTTTTTCTCTAAACATACCTTCTTTGGCTGTGGCCAAAAAGCTCAATTTTGGTTTCGTCAATCCAAAGCACATTGTTCCAAAAGGCTTGAGGTTTCTCAATGTTTTCTTTTGGATACTTCAGACGCTTAATTTTGTGTTGAGGTTGTAGGAAAGGCTTCTTTCTTGCAACTCTTCCATGTAGGTCTGTTGTTTAAGATACACTGTATTGTTGTCCTGTGAACAACTAGAAATGTGTCTGCTACTCTTTTTTTGCAGCTCTTTTGCAGTGATGTGTGGGTTCTTCTGAGCATTTTTCTCCAGATCTCGGGCCACTCTATCTGAAATTTTTCTTGGTCTTCCAGAACTTGCCTTGACTTCAGTTGTTTGATTTATTTTCTTATGATGTGTCCAACAGTAGAAATGGGTAGTTTGAAATGTTGTTTTTTGTAGCCCTCTCCTTGTTGGTGGAAGTGAATTATCACGATTTGACATCCTTGGACAACTGTTTAGAGCAACACATGGTTTTTAACACCAGACACAGCAGCCACCACAGTCGGATACTTTAGAAGGCATGGAGTTACTTCAGAATATTTAGTTCAACCCACAAATTATATTCACCAGACTCATTGAAGCCCTAACGAGTAAATTACCAGGGTCTGGGCCTTGGTAATCATCTTCTTGAAAGGTAACAAAGAATAATTCAAAAGGGTTCCCAAACTTTTGCACAGGGCTCCTTTTCCTTTCTTATCATTTAAAAACTCAGACAAAATAAAATAAAAAGAAACCTTGCTTTTAAATTTGCATAAAGGTGTCATGTTTAACCTTGTAGCATTTAGTGCTCAGGTTTGCTTTCAATCACTTGGAGATTAATTGTTGCAGACATTTAAACCAGGGGTGCCCAAATTTTTGCACCCCACTGTAATGCTGACTCCATTACAGGTTATAAACCAGCCCTCTCCATGTACAGGGGTGGGATGTGGGCCTCACTAAGAAATTAAAGCACGTGTTTTTTTCTGAAGTCGACTTTGGTCAGTTTGAGTAGTTCTTCCAATGCTGAGGCATGTTCAAGTGTTCATTTTTTCTGATAAGTTTGGTTTCTTTTTGTCATATGATACAATAAAAAGGAGTGTAAAGGCATAATTTACAGTTGTAATTGACAGCAACTCTAACAGAAGTAGTCACCAGCTGTCTTATTTTAGGGAATTGTTGGAGCTACGGTGCGACTGTCGAAAAGAGATATAACATATTACACGTGCAAAAGTTGCTAGGTCCTGGTCCAGCTAAATATATCCCGTAATGATTTTGAAAGTCCAACAAAAATTGGCAGTAAAAAGGTCTGAACATAGGGTCATGCATTATTTGGAGTGCTGTTTTTGCGGAGAAGAAAACCAGCTGGCTAATTAGCAAAGAAGTTAGTTTAACAAGATTCTACAAAAGGTCACTGCAATTTAAGTAGCAATGGAAATCAACGGTAAAATCTCTTGACTCAGATAGCGTAATGTTCCCCACTGTTTGCTGTGATCTATGATCAGAGCCATCGATTGTCATCAGATTTTTTGGAGCAGTATTGTATGAGGTACTCAACCATAGTCAATGTATTAGTCACCTAGCTAGGAGATGGCAGCCGACATAACTTTGCAGAGGCTGGCAGGAGCGCTCAACATCGACAAGTGAGCACAGCAATGTACTGCTAAGGAATGAGGAAAGCCGTACACGCATTTTAGCCTCAAAGAACTATCCTTGAAAAAAATACAAACTAACCAAAGAACAGAATGTTCACTAGGCATAACGTTTGGTTGCATTACCCAACAAAGCAATATAGAGTATCTTAGGCTAACAATGATGTTCTAACTTTAGGCATTGTTGAGCACACACCCGGCCAAAAGTGAGAACAATAAGTGGCATTGACCACTTACACTGAAGCGGCCAGTCAGGCTACATAAGAAGCTCAGAGGATGTGCTTGCGACTGAGTGGTGCGGGTGCATGGGCAGGACCTCGATCCAGCAGCTCAATCCCCTGATCAGAACTGCGTAGACTATGGCTCCAAATGTGCAAGATGGCAGTGTCCGTATGAAGGATATTTTGGCTCCATTTCTGTACAGCATTAGGAAGTGGAGATGTGTCGTCCATCTTTATATACAGTCCATGACTGAAACAGATGAAACAACTAAAATTAGCAGACTGAACTAGAAATGGTTTTAACACGTAAAAACAAATGTCTCCCCCTTCCCCCTTCCCCCATTTCACATTTTAGAGTTATGGTCCGGAAACGAGTCCCACCCTTCAATATGCCTAAGTCCAAATTGTTGCCATGGAAACAGAAAAAATAATATTCAAAATTCAAACCCTCAAAAGGCACATCTACATGTTATGGAGAGACACTATATCAAATTTGGTGAGGATCGGTCCAACAGTTTCAGAGTTATGCTCCATAGGTCTCAGCCTAGTCTCAGGGCCTTTAACCACAATGTGTTCTGTATAAGAGAACATTCAATGTTAAAACAACCCTAAACTGTTTTGGTGCCTGGTAGTTAGGTGGACACAAGTGGCTGACTAACAGCATTCAGCTCTCTCAAGGATTTCTTTGAATTGTTTGGCCTCATTAGCCATATACCTCAAACACCTCGGACATTAAGCTAATGGATAGCTCAATATTACACGATCAGACAAAGTACTGCTGCTAGGAAGGTGCTGAGCTTGCTTGGACACCACTAAGGTCAACACCAGACAAAACGACAATGGAGATTTTTTTCTTCTACTTTCTTTTGTGAAGATGAAAAACCAAAAATAAGGAAATAATACATTGGGTTCTAAAAATGTTGAAAATGTTAAAAATTAACTGTGAGCAGTGACCATGACATTATCCAACATAAAATAATGCCTGCTACCTCTTTGAGCCAGTGGTCTTCAGAGTCTGACTTTTGTCATAGACTATAATATTTACTTCATCATAGGGCAGAAATGTGTGATCCAAACAGAAAGCTCTTAACATGAAATCTAGATTTTTAACTATGAAATGACATATAGTATTCTGGAAAATACTTTTTCCCCAGGTGAGTCCACTCAGTCTCCACAGTACCCAACAGCACAGAGAGGGTCGATTCTGAAGACCCCTTAGTTTCACCATTCTTTTAGACCCCCTTTTCCTCTTCAGAAGTTGAAACATAGAGTTTGTGATGTGGAGGACAGCAGGAATTTCAAACAGTCATGTCCTGTACAGTTCACACTTCCCAGTTCTGTCTGTGCGCTCAGCTCCCTCCTTCAGCCATGCAAGACCTCCCCACCTCCCTCTCCCAGTTATTTTTTTTTTCACGCTTAGCTCTGTTCACCAGCCAATCAGAGCATAGCTGACTATCACACAGGGGACAACCACTCAGAGCAACCTGCTTTTCAGAGGATAGGAAATGACAGGCAGTGAGTGGCCAAGAAATTATGGACTTTTATGGGAACTTTTACAAAAAAAAAAAAGTTTCTGAACCTTTGATTCAATTCCAAGAAAACTTGGAAAATAATACATTACAATATCAGACCTTTAAATCTTTTAGACATTTGATGGCAAAACAACATACATTTGTGGTGTCATTCTGGGCTTGAAGAGGATAGGGAAATTTAGGAAAAACTTTTTTTTTTTTTTTTTTAATCAGAAAGCAGTGCAGTTTATGGAAAATGCCGATGTCCTGCATTTCAGGCGTCTACCTTCATCAGGTACAAAAAATTCAGTGACAGTCTAAATCCTCAAGAGATGCAGTTACCCAAGCAGTGTATCACGTGGTTGTGTCATTTTCATTCCAATTTTTTTAAAAGGAAACAGCTCAGAAGGTAAAGTAGACTTCATGCAAAGAGATTTAAGCAAAATTGTAATTTGTTACTCAAATTTTCCCACAAAATAACAAATGGCAAACCATCATTTCCCCTTTCCCATCTCCCACTGTCTGCTGTTTCAAATCAGAATTTTACATCAATCTCTAAATACAATGAATGACAAAAAACAAGGCAATGGCAGAATGTCAAAGATAGTTACAGAATGGACAACCCCCAGTAAAAACATACAACAATTTCATTAAGTGATAAAGCCACTGATCTATGTAGAATATAGATGATAGATATAGATCAGTGGATAAAACCCAATTCCTCCTTCCCATCCCAGAGCTCGCTCCAACTCTCATGACCAACTAAATGTACATTTTTTCATCCGCAGCCAACTTCCAGCACTTTCCGCTTCTCCATCGCATCAACTCCACTCACTGCCTTCACAGCTAAGACTACATTATAGTGTAGCTCCTGTTACCACAAACCAATAAAACAGCTACCAGCAACTATAAGGCTACAAAAACACAGATTATACCCTTCAATCCTAAGTCACCAAGCAAATAATACTGTGATATAATATTTGTTGTTAGTTCCCAACGAACATTCGTCACCATACTTTGTAGCAACCCACCGTCAAAGTGAGAGAAAAAAAACAGTATGAGTGAGAACTGTGTCATCTACCATTCCCCGTGCTATTTTTACTCATATTATTATCATCATCATGTGAGAAATATTGTACGATGTTAGTGTTCCAATGGAATCAACCAAAATCCACTGATTGAATTACAAATCAATATCCTCCAAATCAAGGTTTCAAAATAAATGCCACCCTTGAAGATTACTGTAAATAACATCTACCAAAATTAATAAGTGATATTTAATACCGGATTTAAAGTTTCATCGAAGGGTTAGGGAACTATATTGAGCTATTACATCACTTCCAGTTTCACTCGGATATAAAAATGAGGTAACACACATGAAATATCCATTTGTCATCCAACACAAAGAGGAAAACAAAACAACCGTCAGTTCAAAAGAGGCAGATGGTCATAGAGCTGCATAAATCCAGTAATGGTTACAAGAAGATTCACAAACAATTGTATATGCCACTGAGCAATGTCAGGGCAATTATTTAAAAATTCCAAAGATATGGAACAGTTGAAAACCTCAAGGGTAGAGAACACAACTGTATTTTGCTCCCCAGGATATTGAGAAGGATGGGGAGAGAAGCAACAAAATCCCCAAGAATCACTGTGAAGCAGGTGCGCCCTGCTCACTTTTATTCCCATGGGTTTTTTCACCCCAAAGGGACCCCTGATTAGCCCGTCTGTCTGTCAATCAAAATGTATCTTCCTATTAATGTATTCATTAAAATATTGAATTTATACCAACTGAAACATATAGCTAGCAGCACAAATAAATGTATTCATTTAGGCAAGCGTTTTTGTCAAAGATAATAGGCCTATATAGAGTGCAGCTGCATGATGTTAAAATGTTGGAAATAAAGTTTCAGGAATCCATTTCCAATTTACTGCCTTTTACTTTTTTTATTTTCAATCAATTCATTCAGAGGCAGCATGTCCTGGTAAAGGCTTATTGGCCTAGTAATCCAATGTTGGCAACTCAAAAAGGTTTGAACAAATGAAAAACTCATTAAAAAAAAAAAGTAGGCCTATTGTTTGAATGTGTAGACTTTATGAGCTTATTTTCTTTATTCTCGCAAATGTAGGCTACCAGTGACATTGCTAAAGTCCACCCTCTGTCATTTCTCTCTCGATAAAAAACATTGCCAGATTTGAGAGACAATTCTCACTCATTGAAGACCGCAGATATGTTTTAATTAGACGACTGAAATTACGCTCTGCCTGTGCGCTGCTTATGAGAATAGTAACATAGATCCGATACAAAGTTGAGATGCAAGGAAAAGTTCAGTGCATGTCATTGGCGACGACGAAACACAAAAGCCTCAATATTTGCGAAGCCCTCCTCTGGACGTGAGCTTTACAGATCACTTGCGCAGCGGTCAATAAGCTCAAGCGCGGTGTTCAAATCGATGGATTCTTTCTGAAGATAGTTTAATAAATCAAATGCTTCCCTAAAATTGTGTTCCAAAAATTGATTCTATGTTTTCCCCCTCAATTAGTAGCCTTGCTTTCATTTGCCTCAATCGCTGAACTCAGTCGGTTTTTTTTTGTTTTCCCGTGGCCGTCCTCCTGAGGGGGCCCATGGGTTAGCAGAGCCCACGCACCCCATGCAAATTACGCTACTGCTGTGAAGGAATTGTAGGTCTTGTTGGCATCTTGGGGTCACCAGGTTTCAAAAAGCACAATCAGACGCCACAACGACGGGGTCTTTGGAAAGGTTGCCTGAAGAAAGCCTTTTCTGACCAGCACACACAGAAGCAAGCACTGGGAGTTTGCCAAATGTCATTTAAATGAAGAATGGAACAGGGTGGTTTGGTCAGATGAGACCAAACTTCCGCGTTTCAGTCAGATACGACATCGGCGTGTTTGTCGTCAAAACAGAGATGCATACAAGGAGAAGCACTTCATACCCACAGTGAGATATGATGGTGGGTCAGTCTAATTTTGAGGCCGTTTTAATTCAAGAGGTCCTGGGGCACTGGTTAAGATTCATGGAACAATGAATTCCACCCAGTATCAGGATATTTTGACTAACAATCTGGTCGCCTCAATCCAGTTAAAAACCTGTGGGTTGAGTTGAAGAGGGCAGTTGATAAATGCAATCCAAGAATGTGAAGGATATTGAAATGATCTGCTTAGAGGAATGGTTTAAAATCCTCCCAGACGTGTGGCTTAACCTTATCAATAATTACAGACAGAGACTCCATGCTGTTATCCTTGCCAGAGGTGGCTGCACCAAGTAGGCCTACTAAATAAAGGGCGCCAATTATTATGAAACCTCAATTTTTTTTTATTTATATTGTGTTGAATGATCGTTATGATTTTGGTTGTTTCCATTGAAACATTTACTAAGTATTTCACATATATTTGGAAATTCCATTCCTCCACAATTATATCTTTTATTTTTTTGTATTGTTTGTGCATTACCAGTCAGGGATGCCAGTAATTTTGGAGCCCACTGTATATGTAAATGCCCTTGCGTTAAATGTCTGCTCTTCTATCTGAATGTCTGCTCCTCCATCTATTATTCATTGTTTAATTTTAAATCCAATAAGCAGGACCAAAACAAAACATGATGTGTCAAATTCCAAATACTAACAAATTGCATAATATGTGTGCTGCATTTCGTTTTTTTTTTTTTTCCCATTTCTATTCGCCACTGGGTTGGTCCCTCCCCCTTCAGCTTGGGAATTTTCATCCAAAACAACCTAACCTGCCTGCCTGTGTGTTGGTGGTACAGTTGCAGTGCGGAATGAGACCAACATTCCTATTACAATGCAGGGCGTGTACCACGATGTGTGACCCCGGCATGCAGGAAGTGTTGCCCATTGATTGGTGGCTGTCGTGTGCTGGATGCTTTCCTGATAAAGACTGCGAAAGGCTTCCCTACCCCCACAACTCAGGATAGCAGTGCGGTGAAGTGGAGTAGGCTCGGGTAAAGGCTAGATGGATGCCTGAGAATGCCAGCAAGGAGAGGCAGTTCAAGGGGTCTCTCTTAGTGGTCCTGCTGTCACGAGCATTAGTCCGATCTAAGCGGTTTAACAAACACAATGTGCGATTCATCAATTGGATATTAACATGGCAATTGGTAAAAATCGACAAATTGACATTTCATTATGCGAAAATAATTTCCCAATGTATACTGCACCTAGACTGCTGAAATGTGGGAAAACTTCCTTTCGTAGAGGCTGTTAAATTCATCTCATCGCCTGAAAATAACATCGTTGCCCTGTGCATGGATGGTTAAACGCTCAAAGCAATTGACCATTCATTCAGATTGGATAAAAGTGTGATATTTCTACAACAAAATCTCCAAATATTACATTAATTTTATTTAACAGATATTAGAGGACAGTAATCATGGTTCCCTGAGGATATACATCCTTGTCTAGCTTTACTTGCTCAGTGAAAACAAATTAAAGCTGCAAACCCTGAAAGTCTGGATGGATTTTGATCAATGTGGTGTTCTGTGGGCATCGCAGGGAAGCAGCAAAGGATTTGCTGTGTATTGGTATACCATCCCTTTATGTCCTGAACTTGTTACCTTAAATTCAATAAAATGAAATTTAATAATATCAATGCAGTTTCCCTGCCACTAAAACAAGACTTCTGAGTTCCTCCCAGAAGCTACAGCTCTTGCTTCAGCTGGATCAGAGCCAAACACTGAACATATTCAAAAATCTAGTCTCTCTAACTAGATATCGTCCTACAATTTGGGGCTAAAGTCTGAAGATGGAAAGCATTCCAAATATTTAGGCAACCTAATCAAGCTACGGCCAGTTCGCAATCCAACTGAAGCTTAATCCAGATAATTAAATCTTCATTTGGAGTGAATACTAGCATTTTCATATTTCAACTGTCACCAGAGATGAGCCAACTTACCTTTGTGCGGATTATAAATGGATCCTTTGAAAGATGATTCATCTTAAGCTTCGCTGTGAGACCACGTGAAAATAAAAACACTAAAGCTGATCAGGAAACACTTTCCCACAGCATAAATTAAAACCTTACTATTTTATGTTCAGAATTGCTTGCACCGCAGGCAATTTGGACAGGGCATTTGTCTTGCAAAACACCGGCTGGCTTGGAAAGCTTGCCTATCAAATTTGCTGACTGATGCCGTCCCAACAGCACGCTAGAAACCCTGAGGCCACCTTCATCACTGGTGCGAGGACACAGCTCTCCTCCCAGCTCCATTGTAGCATGGTGCCACTGGCAGTGCTTACAATAGCTGCTGGCTTGCGATCAAGTTCATCAAAGGACATCACAGACTTCAAACCCAGTGCTTCCGACGCATCTGGAGAGGAGCAGTGGCGACAAGTGAGGCACAATTAGCTTTATTTGAGGAACGAAAAGAGGGAAGGGCAACAACAGTTTGGTGCCCGGAAGCCTCCCACTAGCATTAGCCTGTCCCTCAATCTGCTTTCCATGTCGCTAAACCAGAAACTTTTGCCAGACACTGAGAGGCTGGACCTGCAAAATACGCAACAGGGATGCGAGTCCCGAAAACTGAGCCTGGAAGGCTGACACGATTACCTGCTCATGCAAGTGGCCAAAGCATCTATAAATGTAATTCAGCAGGCCTAAAGTACCCCATCACCCAATGCCCAATGCTGCAGAATTCAGGAACAGCAGTCATTGAATCATATCAACCTCTCTGTTGGCAGGAGCTGAATGCCGCAGAAAAAGTGAAAGGGCTGCTGAATTAACTTATTAGGCAGTCAGTCAGGGAGAAAAAACGCTAAACTCCACAAGAGCCGGTTGTCATTCATTTGATTATTGCACTGCTAATGGTGGAACAGCTTAGGCTACAAGGAAAGGTGTGGTAACTGGACGCTTAACACAATAACTATGTGTACATGCACACAATTCTGTCATTGGGAATGAATGAATTATGGTTAATAATTTCAAATAAATGGTTTACATGAACGCCAAATAAAGTGATCGGAGAGATGTGCACGTTTACATGTCCTGTGCACACAATCAGAGAAGACCCTCTGACATGTACATGATCCCACATCCTTTCCCATCTATCCAACCTCAATTAAACTGGACCTACCGCATATGACCCTTTCCCCTTCACTCTGCTCTTAAATTTCATTTCAATTAATTGAAAGTTGGCCAGGGCGGCAACACTTATTTTGCACAGTCTTCCGCAAAATTGTGATGTGACTGCCTATTAAACACACATAAAGTAGTAAATAAAAGAAACTATAAAACATAATACGTATTGCCGCATGATAAAATAAACAACACTCCCAGTTGCACTCCCAGTTAGAATTAACCTTCACAAAGCCCCTCCTTTAACCAGCCTCGGGCTTATCCTACATTAGCTAACTGTAAATATGCAGGGGAGGTCTGTTGAGCTTTCAGAGCAAGTGAAAATGCAGCAACGATGCGCCTACAGACGTGTGATGTCCAACAGCAGACATCCTCAAAGTTTAGAAGGGGGTGGCATATTTGTCGCGTTTCTCAAGCCGAAAACACAACTGTAACGGAGTGACTGAGCACCTACAGGAGAGATAAAGAACAAAACAAAGTATTATGCACTATACCAAGTAATACGGTAGCTTTATGCTAGCAAAGTCAAAGCAATCTTTTTTTTTTTTTTTACTTCTTTCTCAGAGTTGACCCAATCACCAAGTCATGGACTTTGAATGGCAAACCCCTCCCGTAAAATTCAAGTTACCTGCGTCCTGTGTCCTGAGTCAACTAGTCTCCACATGTGATCTTGTCTGGCCTTTGCAACCACCACCGATAATGCGGGCACCGCCTTTATTTGACCATCCCTTGGTTTGTGCCATTATCTGTGGCAAACTCGAGTAGGATGTGATTGGGTTTTCCTGTGAGGCCTTTATGAGATGCAACAGCCTATGTGAATAAAACTCACACTAGCCACGTTTACACAGAGCACTTGTAATCAGGCTGAAGCTAAATGAGGATAAAACAAAATAATTAAATTTAGTCACAAAAGAGTGCAAAAGAAAAGTGACGCAGTTGCAGCCAACTTTCAATTCTTAGAAATAACATTTATAAGAAAAGTGACTGGAAAATGTTGATTATCATAGGCTATATGGCAGGCCCATTCAAACGTAAATTGGCTATGCAAGAATACTGGGTGCGCGATCATGCGCACGTCAGAGGATCCATTTCAACTGCATGCTTCGGACATGTACATACGCGCATTCATCTGTTGACTTTTTATTTTTTTGGAAAAAATTTGCCATCTCCAATCCCACCCGAATCTGGAATCCCCAGTTGGTGAACTATGCACAAGGCACAAGGCTTGCTTGTATGCAACCCCTTGCTGCTAATTCAGGAGAGTGTAGACAGTTTGCGGCTCTCCTACGAAGCACGCGCCCGTCAACCACCGCTTCTTATACACTCATTGGTTGAAGCTTCGCAAGTTAAGAACGAAGGTGGAGGATACCCGGACATGACCAGGCTTAGGATCTTCCTGACGAGCGCCCGTTTGGCCAACAAGTGGCGCTTGAGCAATGAACAAGGCAACTATTATTTTCCCTCCCCGACAGTCCCTTCCCAATTGGCAACCCAGTAGCGCAATAGCCAACTGTGCACTACTCTGAAAAAGCTGCCGACCACTGCCGGTTGGTACGAGGCCGGGATCGAACCTGCGACTTGATAGTCACTTTTCTTCACAACACGATGCTTTACCCAGTGAGCTATTCAGCAGCCCCATCAATATGATGACTTCATGCAATGTTCATGTAAACCCATTCATTCAGAATGATCATTCAAATTAATTTAATTGTGAATGGGAAAAAAAAAGTCTTCTGGAGATGACATATCCCTCTAGCCCCTGCAATCTATTCTCAGAAATCCCAAAATATCAAAATGTACCAGTCCAGGTCCTAATTAATACGAACAGCAAGTAAAAAATATTGAAAGGAATTCGATTTCTGCTCCAGAAACAAAATGATTACAGACAGACTGACCGATGTACGAACATGCTGATAACTATATCCCCCCCCCGGATTATATACTGGGGGATAAAAATATGTTCATGGAAACGCCCACAAACGCAGCTACTAAGAGCGTGCCATATAAAATCGAATTTGTATGGACTTACAAAAGAAGAATAAGTGAAGAGACAGTGTCACTTTTGTACCACCATAATTTTACTGAGGACTGCTTCAAGAACTAAACCCAGTCCAATGCTGGATATTGTAAATGGTTACTCCTGAAAGATGGTTTTGCGCCACTTTGTAGGGACCTTGCTTCAGGTAGTTTTGAAGTTTGTAATGTAATGGAGCCACAATGCTAATGCTGCACTAGCGTAGCTCATTGTGTGTCCGGTATTTATGTTAGCTTATACCAGTCATGTCTTGTCTCAAAGCTCCCTATCCTTTTGTTTTGTCTAGAAATAATTTGTTTATATATTCAGTTCTTCTTTCAATGTAAAAAGTGTCATGTTTAGCTTTGCAATTTTTCATTGGGATTTCCCAATGGATTCTGTAGGCAACATCTTAGGGTTAGCATCCTCTGGGTCAGTTAAACTACAGACTGGTTTGCAAACAGTATTGCACTTATTTGGTCTGCTGCTTCAGAGCTTCTTACAAGTTAATATTGTGTTGAGAGGTGACCATACTGCAATTCTGAGAAAAAGATGAGACGTGAAATGCAAAGAACAACTAAAGTAAATATTTTGTGTATAATCTGGCAGAAGCGAGGGAAGGAAATGCACAAGCTGTTGCCCGTCTCGTTATTTTCCTGTTATTCACATAGAAACAAACTGGCCGCAGTCCCCCACCTGGAGTTGAAATCAATTTATGGAAAGGGGCGTGACATTTCCGACACATGAATGAGATGGTTGACCAAATGAGTGGTCCAGCTGACCAATCACAGCATGCAGTGCTTTTCGAGAGAGGGGGCAAGAGCTCAAACAGACTGATTCAGGCAGATGTGGCAGAAATGGCCAGCATGAGGAAACTAAAGTGTTTTTGTACATTGAAGGATGCACACCCATTTTAGTAGACCCCAATTACCCAAAAATTACAAATGAGAGCAGCATAATAGGGGCACATTAAAATAATACAATGTATTGACTTGCTCTTCCGGGCAAGAACATTGTTGGTTGTGTGCAGGTTCGTCCCAAATGCAAACTGCAAGATGTGGGGTGCTTTACACTTGCATTGTGACCAGTGAGCTTTACCTTTGATTTTTACATTATGTTATCTTTATGCATGGTACTCCACTGATGCATTATATTGAGAACGTAGCTCACAAATCTTTATTTTTATTCCTTTCAGTCTGATATTTTTTTCCCCAAAATGATCAATTATTGCCTTTGGAATTTCTCCCTTCGTTATCATACAAAACACCATATATAGACATGCTGAGTGTCAACTGGTGGACAGCCTAAAGCCATTCAGTCAGTCAAAACAAATAGCAGCATGCTCAAAGCTAAGCTCAAAAGGTTGACAGCGATCCACTTGCTTCAGGGCAGAGAAGGTTGGGGGTTTTCATGCGCGCAACAAGATTTGGCAACCAGACATTGGGGGGGGGGGGGATTGTCCTCTCCAAGTTTGGGACGAGTGGTTACTCCAAGTGGAGGAGTTTAAGTATCTTGGGTTCTTGTTCACGAGTGAGGGTAGGATGGAGCAGGAGATCAATAGGCGGGTCAGTGCAGCATCTGCAGTAAAGCGGGCATTGTACAGGTCCGTCATGGTGAAGATGGAGCTGAGCGTAAAGGTAAAGCTCTTGAATCAGTGGTCGATCCATGTTCTAACCCTCGCCTATGGTCATGAGCTCTGGGTAGCCACTGAAAGAACAAGACTGAATACAAGCCCCTTGTATGAACTATCTCCGCCGGGTGGCCGGGCTGCCCCTTAGGGACATGGTGCGGAGCTCAGACATCCGGGAGAGGTTCACGGTAGAGCCGCTGCTCCTCCGCGTTTAGAGGAGTCAGTTGAGATGATTGAGGCATCTGGTTCGGATGCCACCTGGATGCCTCCCTTTAAAGGTTTTCCAGGCATGTCCAACTGGGAGGAGGCCCTAAAGCAGACCCAGGACATGCTGGAAGGACTTCTGGCTTGGAAATGGCTTGAGGCTCCCCAGGAGGAATTGGAGGAAGGTGGACACCTAGGCCTCTCTACCTCTCTCTGCCCAATGTCTGCTAACCCGACCCCAGATAAGCGGCAGAAAATGGATGGGTGGATGGATGGACATTATCTTGGGGAACTTGGGTCATAAATATTCTTCCAACAACCTCTCTTAAGCATACATAATTTCATTGAGGATCCAGCCAGAAAACATTAACAAGGTTACAGAGTAGCAACGCAATGCACAAAGTTGGCCTTCCAGCCGACCCCAACAGTGATTTATTGGGTTGAGGTCAGGGCTCTGTGCAGGTCAAGTTCTTTCACACTGGTCTTGACAAACCATTTATGGACAACACGTTATGGCTGTCGTTGACAAAGTGGAAAGTGCCTAACTTGAAGTGCAAGAGGAGCAGAATCATGCAGAATGACATCATTTCCTATTACAAAAGCATAAAGATTTTCCTTAAACGGATCAAAGCAGCCAAGCCCGAAATATGAAAACAGCCTCATATGAAAAAAGTATCTCCATACACTACCACTTAAAGGTTTAGAATCACGTGTCATTTAAGTAGTTCTTGCTATTAATTCAGTGAAAGTGTTTGTATAACAGTAAATTATATTTAACAAACATCAAGATGTCATTTCAGATGTTTTATTAAGCATTTCAAGAAATTTGGGCCAAAATATTTTTTAAATGATAGCACAGTCCCCTATTCTAGCAATTCCTCATCAAAGTATCCCGCATAAGATTTAATCACTGCAATTTGAATTTGAAGCACTCAAGATATTGATTTCACGAAAGTATCACTCTCAATACAATTTTACATGGCATGCAGTATTTCTTCATTGGTCTATCTTTGAAGATGGGCACGCTTCACAAACTTCAACCCTCCATTAACCAGCGTAGCATATCTGCTACATGAAGTAAAAGGGTTAACAGCCTGGACATCCTGTTGGTTTTGTTTCTTATTGCCAAATTAACACGAGAATAACTTGAATGGTCTGTCACTTTAATTTTTTCATTAGCATTATTACCCAATGTAGCAGATTTGCCACAATTCAGAAAGGTGGGCCAAATGTGTCAATTTTTTTGTCTACAGTTTTTCAAATAATGGCCCAAAATAAACATTTTTGCATAGGGAAATAATTTTAACACAATTGGAAATGGGTTTGGTTAATAGAGGGTTAAGGTACTAGCTCAACCCAAGTGATTGACATTATGGGTAGTAGGTTAGAGACGTTTTGAAAGCAGACAGAGGTGAGCTGTACCAAATGAAAGTTATGGATGTTGGAGCAGATGACTGGGGAGGCACTGAAAAATACATTTATAAAATAGGAACACAAGTTAAAATCAAAAGAAAAACATGAAGCTTGCAAAATGGTTAATAGAGGGTTAAGATCCAGGTGATCCCAAAACAGCTCATGGGGTTTAAATCAACTGGCTGCTCCATATTTTGTCATTTCCTTTCCAGGATGTCCCAGCAAAGTTTGAATTTATGTTGGGTTATTCTCTTGCCTTAGCAGTTCCTCCCATTTATGTGAAAATCACTCAGGATTCCAGATTTTCGAGCAATTGGAGGCTATAATTTTGGCCGTGAGGCATATTTACAGCCCAGACCGGCCAATTCGATCCATCTCCTAGAGCTGACTGGCCCCACATTTCACATAACGAGTCGCGCCAAAGAAGGACCTTACCTAAAGGAATGAAAATTATCAACTGCAGTGCATCTCGGTGGCCTACTTTAAATTATCAGAGGGATCACATTATGCCTCAGCATAGTACTTATTAAGCACTGAATTAATCCATCCTCCAAATTGTGATGCTAAAAAAGGACACCATTTAATCCACAATCAGATATCAAATTAGCATTGCATTTCCACATTTATCTTTTGGCAGAGGCAGTTATTGAGCCACTGTCCCATAAGCACAGACAAACTAAACTGGTTTATGGATCTGGGAGTGATTTACTTCATAATAAATTCATTGCCCAACATTGATCTGAGCGCATCTTATTCCCACACTAATAGTGGATACGCAGTTACAATTTGTTACTGGGGTCTCATGGCGTGGTCCCTCATTGTCGATTCTGAGGAGCGACAAAAAAGTGAATAAATGAATAAATAAATAAAACACAACAGTTTCCTTCTCAGCCGCCAACTTCAACATACTGACAGAACACCTTCAGATGGTTATAGTACAACCCAGATGTACTATTTAAAACAAATAATTAAAAAATTAAAAAAATATTTTTAAAAAAAGGAACCAATTATAAATTCAAACTGTTAAGGATGTGGTTGACTTCAAAACTCTCCTTCAAAGAATACTTATTGGGAAAAACTGCATTAAATGCAAATTTTTACAACTCACCAAAGAATCACACTATATTTCAAACTCTGCTTATGCAATTCAACACAATCATTTAGCCTTCCGCATCTAGTTTCATCAATTTTGTAGGACAGTCGGGGGGGGGGGGGCGTATGGAGAAACTGGAAATGGGTTGATTTGTTTGGAGTTTAACTGAGCCCAGTTTCCCAAGCAGAATGGAAACTGGCATAATAAATGTTCGCCTGCGTTCTCAACATTCTCTGAATTAGCTGCGGTCACTGCCACATTTTTGTCACTGGAAAAAGGCCTCAGCGCAAGCCCAATAACAGTCTGGCAATAACCATGCAAGTTTTTACTTACGTCCCTCAAAATGAGTAAGGTCAGACTTCAATGTGCTTTCTAGTGGCCACATAACAGTCGTAAATTAATAACAATGTGAGTACGACTCAATGAGAAACTGTAGTGAAAGCTGAGCTTAAATTACCGTGCCCAAGGCAAATGCATTTCATGCCGGATAGAGACTCTGCGAAAGGGCCAATGGCACAACCTTATGAACTAAAATAGAAAAAATCTGCGTGTGTAAGAGAGATAAAGAGAGTAAAGTGCCAAATCAGCAGGCATATGCACCTTGACTTACAACTGAATACGAGCATGCACTCTGAATGCAGACTAAATACACTCACTGCATTATCTGAAGCTAGTTTTTTTTTCTTTTTCTTTTTTTTTTTTTTTTAAATGTCTGAGCTGTTAATTTGCAGTTAAACTGCGTCACTTCATCTGCATCATAGCAAAGACCGCACTGTCACAAATCAAGTAAACGTGCATATAGTATAAGCAGACATTGCAGGGTAAACTGCGAATGTACTGACTGACTGTCGAGCAGCCGTTTCAGCCCAACATACTCTCACAGCGGTACTGTGCAGCGTCACAGCCATGCATGTACTGCCATGCTTGGGCACGCGCGCACACACACACACACACACTGGGAGTCCACATGACCGCACTCTCATCTAATCAGAGAACGTAGAAGAACAGGTGAGGACAGAGGAAGGAGAGAGTAGGTGGAGGAGAGGGGGTAGAAGAAAAACAGTGAGAGGAAGGCAGTGGGAGTGAGTGGCCACAGCTTTCAGGATAAAAATGGCACAGAAAGGGTGTTCCTGCTAAAAAATGTACAGAGTTGATGTCCCGGGCCAGGAAAATTGTGCATCAAGATACTATCATGTGTGATTTCAAAATGTGGCACCAAAAAAAAACAAAAAAAAACAAAATGAATGTATAGAATTCAAATTTTGTTATGAATGTATAGAATGGTTGTTATTATCATTTCATTTATTGTCAGAGCTTTTCACCTTTGTGAAAAAAGCTCTGTGTGGTCAAGCCAATAAATAAACCACAAAATTCTAATTTTAATTGTCATGCTGATGGAGAGAGAAACTGAATAGTCTTGAATGCAATGGTACAACAACCTTGGCAGAGGTACAGTCACACCCTCACATGGGGTCTGTAGGTAGAAAAAGGCAAGTGGATAGATAAAGAAAGAGAGGGATAGAGACTGAAAGGTGAGGAATGGAGTGAAAGAAAGACAAAGTAAACCCACGAACACACTGCCAGCGATGGTCAGTGTCACTCCAGGGGCACCTCATATTTCCGTTAAGCGCAGACCAACATCGCCCTGCAGCTCGTCTCTGAGCACCGCGTGCTCCACTTGGCCTGCCAACTCCCAGTGGAAACTAGCCTAACAGTCCCCATTGCTGCAGAAATGACAGTCTCATCAGCAGAGCCCAGCAGCTAAAAACAGTGCAGGGCTCCCAGATGGCAGCAGACTTGACGTCCCCCATGCCAACCCCCCCCCCCCTCCTCTTTTCAATAGGTCATGTGATATGCTCACTCCCTATTTGCTGGGCAAACATCCTGTTCCACTCCACAGAGGCTGGCTCGCCATGCTTATTTCTCTCGCAGGCTGCTACGGCGACTGAACACACAGCAGAGGGAGAATAACACAGAACATCTTGGCGCTCAAAGGAATGCACAAACATCTCCCGAAGTGAGACAAATTCTCTGGAGGATGTCCAAGGTCTCTCGTTTTCAGTGGTCATCACTACAGTGGTCTGTACAGAATCACTCAACATTCATCATTTTCTAGCTGAATGATTCTTGAAAATGGCTTGTATTATGACCACAATGAGAAATGCTTCTAATGTAACAACCAAAATTGTAAATGTATCACTTCACAGGAACCCCTCTAATGTATCACAGCATAGCAAAGTGGGCTATTGGCATTCCTCAATCCAGCAAATTGTGTCTACAGGTCACAGGTCTACAGCCTTTAATGGGACAAAGCGGGCTGGAGTGGGAAAAACCAAACAAAGGTTTTCAGGCTATTTATTACTTTAACCCCTTTGCCCAGATATAGACGCTGACGTCTGCCTTGATTTCTTTGTCGCGATGACACACCTGGACAACTAAATCGATGACTTTGGCTTTTGCGGTGCAGTCCTTTTGCTGCAGCCTTGACTTAATGATGGACCAGAGATTCTAGATGGGATTGAGGTCAGGTGAATTATCAGGCCAGTCCAGCACAGTTACAGTATTGTGTTGATGATGCAATCACATAAGTTGCATCATATAAGTCAAGGAAATTAATGAAACGCGGCTATAAGGTACTATGCAGTGATCTTAGGTGGTTATGTAGAACGCCTATCATCTTGGCGCGGCTATTTGCGCTCTATTCAGCTCATTCAATTGACAAGCACCTTTCTCCAATGAATTTGCACAAGACTGTAGGTGGCGCTGCCGGATAGTTCACTCGGAAAAGCATCGTGTTGCGAAGCAGAAGGGACTATCACGGCGCGGGTTCGATCCCCGCCTCATACCAGCCGGCAGTGGTCAGCAGCTCTTTTCAGAGTGGCGCGCAATTGGCCAATGCGCTACAGGGATGCAAACTGGGAAGGGTCTGCCGATAGGGTATTGTAAAATTACAAGTTCTCAGGCGCCTCCTGCTGGCCAGATGGGCGCTCGTCAGGGAGATTCTAAGCTCGTTCATGTACGGGTATCCTCCGCCCTTGTTTGGGGCTTGCGAGGTTTCGACCAATGAGTGCATAAGAAGCGGTGGCGATGAGTGTGTGCTTCGGAGGAGAGCCACGAGCTGTCTCACTCTCCTGAGTTGGCAATATAGTTCCCCAATTGGACATTCCCGATTCGGGTGGGATTGGAGATGCCAAATTAAAAAAAAAAAAAAAAAAAAAAAACCCTGTAGGTGGGGTACAAATGTGGAGACCTCACAGGATGGCACAGTGGCACAATGGCTGCTGCCTCACAATAAGGAGGGTTCCGGGTTTGGTTCCGGCCAGGGCCTCTGTGTGTGGAGTTTGCATGTTCTCCCTGAGCTAGCATGGGTTTCCCCCACCCAGAAAAAAAAGCATGCATTGTAGGGACACTCTAACCAGTGCCCCACACCAAGGAATTAACTTTACTACTGGAGCTGGTCCCCGGGCGCTGCCCTGTGGCTGCCCACTGCTCCCAACTATAGGGTGGGTCAAATGCAGAGGAAGAATTACCCAACAGCGTTCAATAATGTATATCAGATCTTCTTGATCATGCGAAACCCGTAGCAGGGTAGGGTATGACAGCGTCAGTTGAAGGGAAAGGTGCCATTTCATAGCCTTGTCATCGCTTTCTTCGCGAGTAACTGAAGGGCTGCAATAAACATGCATTCACACCCACAAGGCCACAGAACCTCTAAATGAAGTCCCCCGGGATATTGCATTTCCACAACACGTTCTCGCGGAGTTGCCGGCTTGAATTGACAATGCAGGAACACATGCACAATGCTTTCAAGTGAAACTGATAGAGCAGGTCCTAATTGGGGAGTTAAGCATCAGGCCAAACATCAAAGCACATAGAGGAGATATAAACTTACAAGATGTGTGAATAATACAGCACCTTCTCCCGTTTATAAACAGTTTTTTTTTTTTTGCCATCCACCTTTTCCCCCTAGTTTGAGTTCTGCAACCAGTCTTCATGCAAACACCGTGACCAGTCATGTGTAGCTGTAACCATTTTATGAATGGGCCCCTCCTCAACATATGCAGCTTCCCCTCAGGCTGTGGGGCATGTGTACATCAGATCTATGGCCTCCAACCACCCCAGCTGGTTAGAAAACAGCTACTAAGCTGACCACGTGTGAAAAATTCTGAGTTCGGAACCCCTCTGCCTCAGGACATCAAAGCATGCACACAGGTCTGTTGGGTATAGGACACACAGGTACTAGTGTTATAGGAAAACATTTCATACCACATAAAACGAACACTGCAAAGCTGCTTGCTTTTGAAAATGCACAGCCACCGTGAAGATAAACAGTTGGCATTACCATTAATACCAGATCTCTGGCCAGAGTCGTAGCCGCGAGCAGTGCATTCCTGATATACATTATTGATTGGGCATTAATGCATGGAGAAAGCCTCCAGAGCTTGAGTAGAATACCGGACGGACCAGGAGACAGTGGCCAGGAGGGACGAAGTGAACCAACTGAAAACGAACGGGCAAAGCATACTTTGAGCTCGGAATACAGCTGTGCCACTGCACAGCGTTCGAAAGACTCGCATCAGTGAAGCAAGTCCGGAGAATTAAAGCCGAGTTCAAGCTAAACGGGCGCAATTATCTTACCTACAGCCGCCCAACGACGAAAATGGACACGCAGCTTATTTCCTCCCTTGTATGATTCCCATGAAAACGACATTAATAGCAATTTACTGACCCTCCCCGCAACCTCAGCCTACTCACCTGTAATGCGTCGGTACCTTCCCGAGTCCCGCTGCTTCGGTTCCGTTCTCTCTCCCATCGTCCACTGACCCGCCTGTTATCCCATAATCAAGCCAGCCAGAAAAAACGACTCTGGTTCTTTACAAGCCAACTTCAAGCGGTTATGCAGATTTTTTCCCCCCGCCGCCTGTTCGATCTAGTTGACTCCGGGCTTTGGAGCAGCGGAATCTGGTCCACTAGTAAAGCCCTGTTGCAATGCCAGCGAATGTACTCCAATATCCCCGATCAGCCCGCCAGTCAGGAAAGCAGGCAGAATATTCAGGTCAAACTACTCTGAAAAGGTTGCGGGTCGATGCCATGCAAAATGTCACCAAAATAGAAGTCAGTGCTTTATTTATTAGATTCGACATAATACGCTATGTCTATATTTTTAATGACTGTCAAGTCTCTCTTTTCCCTCGGATATCACACTCAGTACTCAGTAGCACGGTCATGTAGCTGGGTAACTACTATAAATTGACCAGCTGGTTGGCAATGTAATTACAAGCGAATATAAAAACGATATCTCTTTTCAGTCACATTATTCGTTACATAGAATAACGCCGCTCCCGATTCTGCCCCCGGCAGCAGGTTCTGCAGTTTCCATCGCTTGCTTTCCGTCGTTCCACCTCCTCGGAGCTTTTTTCCAGAGGTGGGACGTCGTTATTCCTGAATCCTGCGCCGCAGCTGCCGGTTCCACCAGCCGATAATGACGACCAGAATCGGCGCAGCATACGCTACTTACGTCATCCCTGGCATCTCTCTTAAATCCACTCCAACTGCGCTGTTGGCGTAAAAATCAGAAATTTCCTTTGGCCTGTAATACGCATTCAGCATGGCATTCAGGCTGAAGAGTTATTTCCATGCGCCTTGGTTGGTGAATAGCAAAACCTCCGCGGGGGTGGATACAGCTGCGTCATTTCCTACTATTCACAGACTCCAATTAGAAAGGTGTGTCTCAGTTAACAGTTCGTATTTTCTGTCAAAAGCACAGTCACACATAAAGTGACACGCACTAAGCAAAGTGTTGTTTAAGTAGTGACACTCAATGGGAATCGACTCGCAAGCACGCAAATTTCTCCTGGCCCAGCCTAGAGGGATTTGGAGCAAGTCGTTTGTTTGTTGACTGAAAGATGGGATTCTCATCAGTATGAGGTTATGAGGTAGGTTCGTTTTGTGGAATAATTGCTCGAAGAGGCTGACGTCATGCAGTCGAGAATTCCGCTGGCATCATACGTATTCATAGCCAGGGCCATAAATATTTGGACGAGTAAAAAGTTGCTATTTTAGCTGCCTACTGCAGTATATAGAAGTGGAAATGAAATAATGACTATGACCTCGTGCAGACTAGCAGGTTTATTTTCAGATTCAAAATAAGAAATCCTTTGTATTGCACAGCTGACCAATGTGCTGATCAGGCTTTAAATGGCAAAATAAACAAATATAAGTGTAAATAGTAGTTAGGAAAGAAAGAAAACAAAAATAATAAATAAAATGTTTACAGCACAACAAATAAAGGTCCATGGTGTCAATCTCAAATCTAACTGAATGCCACCAACAAGACGTGAGTCTTCAGCAAGAACATAAATGTTTCAGGAGTCTGAGCAGCTCTAATATGAAAGGGAAGACTGTTTGACAGATTAGGGTCTCCCTTGGTCAACTCTGCTTTTGAGCCTCAATCTCAGAATATCCAATACCATCTGGTTGGTTGACCTCAGTGCTCTAACTGGAGTATGACAACGCAAGAGTTCGGCGGAGTAAGATGACACCATCCCTCATAAGACCTTAAAAACGAGCGATAATATCTTAACCCTTTATAGGGCGGAAAGTAAGTGTCAGAATGATGAATGATAAGAAGAGAAGTGTGAGGAGAGGGGAAGGCTCTGCTCATTTGGAGCACAAAACCTTATCTGAGCAGCATGATGGAGAAAGTGGTGCGGCAGGGGCGTAGATGGCTGCAAAGGGAACTGGTTCACCTGTATTTATTGATGATGTCACTGCTCACAAAAGAGGCAGAAGGCATTCTGAATTGTATAAGGCTATTTTATCTGCTCTGATGCAGCAAAATGCTTCGAAAGTCATTGGTCGGTACTTCACTATGCAGGTGAGTGATGAGCCAAAGCATTCTGAAAAAGCAACCCAAGATTTTTTAAAAGAGAAGGGCTAGCATTTTCTACAATGGGTAAGTCACCTGATACTTGACCTTAATCTAACAGAACATACATTTTAATCTCTGAAGGCAAAACTGAAGTCAAAAGCACCCAAAGAAAAAGCTGGTATTGAGGGAAGTGCTGGAAACCTGGCAGAGGGTCACCAGAGAAGACAACTAGCAACTAGTGATGTCTTGTAGTTCCCGGAAAGATTTTCAACTAAGCATGAACAATTGCCATTTTATTTTCAATGACCTTACCTTGTCTAATGACTTTTCAGCCCCTAAAAATGGGAGGATGGGGGGTGGGGGTGCTTAGCATAGAATGGTTCGAATATCCAAACAGATGATGCAATATTTTTGGCCAAACTCAGATTAAATCAAAACTGAAAGTCAACCACACCTCGATTGATTGATTTCAAATCAACTGTGGTGCCATACAGAGTCAAAATGATGATTGTACAGATACTTGGACCTCACTGCATATGGATGTGCATACACTCACACAGAAAGTCTCCATTTTATCATCATGTTAAAATATATTTAATAAAACTGAATTTTATTCTTAGAATTTCTGATCGACGTACATTTTGATTTTATCTTATTGTTAGCCTCATAGCATAATTCCCTGAGGCATATTTTTGCCAAACTTATATACCGGCTGCTTGTTCTTTTGATTAGGCGAAAAAATGCTTTTTTCCCCTTTTCTTTCAAAACCTTAAAAAACCCATTCTCTTAAACAATAAAAAAAACTAATTGATAAAGAATTCTCGTATTTTGATGATGATGTACTTGTGCCCAGGCGCATGAATAACACAAACACAGTTAACTCATAATGATGTAATCCAGGACAGAGATCATATAATGTATCACCCCTCATTCTCAGACACAATGGTACGGCCCTGCCCCTCTCCTCTTCCCCCTCCTCCCTTTCACATCTCCAGTGTCCTCCATCTCTCCTCTTACCTCATTCGTCGACTCTTTCTCCTTGACAACAGAACTGAGCCCTCAGCCTCTGTCTTCATATTTTCCCCCAGCTTGTCCATCTTAAACCACACAAGGCGAGAGACACCTCTGAGGAACAGGGAGAGAGGAAAAAAGGTAAGCATGCATATTTTGGTGCCTTGTGCTTGCTTCACTGTCGTTGGTATCATTACGGATTTCCAATGGCCTGTACGGGCTCCTGTCGTCCCTCCTCCCTGATTTAGTGTCAGCCTCCACTCCCCCTTTGTATCTCTGCCTTGTACTGGTGCAATGCCACTCTGATGCAGCCGCTGACACAACATGTCTCCTCGCTCATGTGGGGGACACATGCTTGTTTTCTCAGATGGGCAGAGCTGCTTCTGTTGTCACAATTTTGCATGTGCTGCGTTTGTCTTCTTAATTCCCCTCTTTTGAATTACTGCCTCCCCAAGTTTGTGCGTCCTACAGATTCTCTCTTTACTTTTCTTCTCTTTTGAAATCCTTCGAACGTGCTCATCTCTTGCCCCCTCTCACATTTATCTTTAGCCTGGCTGCTCGGGTCTTGCTATTTGTGTGTGGAATATTTATCATTAGTCTGGCTGCTCGGGTCTTGCTGTCTGTGTGTGGAATAAGGATTGGCCATTTGCCTGCTGTAATAGTACAGATGGAAGGCCAGCTGCACATACTGCCTGTTGAAAATGGTGAAATGCTGAACAATGGCAATCCAGTCAGTGGATCGTTTAGCCCATTACTAGTCGCAGCTGCTATGCTTTGTCTCCTGAAGCACCTTAAAGGGGAGGGGTACTTTCCAGTAAAAGGGGGCAGTTCCCAGGTTCTTACCACTCTAGCTATTATGTAACTTATGTGCTGTTACGCGCTGACAAGCAAAAGAGCCTGATGCTATAAATAATGCATTCCAGGTTCTCTAGCACGCACAGTCATGCTGGTAAACACGTATGCATGCAACTCTGCATGCTCATACGAAGGCCTCTGAGCATTTGCCCCTGTTATATATGACAGCATCACTGCCTCTCTTGTTGGCTTTAGGAAGAGACACCTTGAAAACGGGCCCCGCCCCTTTCCCCGACTGACAGTCTGCATTTCCCAGCCCTATGGATGCCAAAGCAAAGAGTGGTGCTGGTGCGCCGAAGGCAACCCCTGGTCCCAAGGGTGAGAAACCCCCCGAGAAGGCTCCATCTCGCAAAGAGAACCCTGAACCTGCTGATCTGACCGCAGCAGCCTCTGCTTCAGAGAAGGCTCCGGAGGACGGTGCAGCTGAACAGAATGGGGCGACTGACAAGGAGGCTGCAGAGGGCACTGACACTGGAGGAGCTAGCACAGACTCCCTGGAGGGCCTGAAACCGTTTCTTATTGGTGGGGCTGTCATTGCTGTTGCTGCCATTCTGTTGGGGGCGCTGTTGCTGGCACGGAGGAATTGAGACCATCGCTGAGTCTGCTGGTTGATTAGTTAGCGGCTTGTTTCAAAAGTGGCTTATATATTTGTTTTAAGGAGCAACAAAATAGCTTGGGAGATGGGTGGAAGGAAGCAGTGATACATTCACTTATATCAAAGCTGAAGTCCAGTTTAGCTGGTAGTTAGAAAGACTTATGGCATGTACAAAAACAGTGATATTCAGGAGTTTATAAACGAATACTAGCATACGCAGGCACCGTTGTATTACCCTATACACACAGGCAAACATAGGTAAACCCACTTACCTATATGTATACACACCTGAAATTTGTAAGAAGATAGCCCACTCCCCAGGTTAGACTATACAGCTACAGCACGTGCTTGGGCAAACTGTGTCATAACTGAAGCTAAATGCAATAGGAACACATATTCCTATGCTACGATCATCAATTCTTAATGCACTAACTCATTATTCTGCTGCCCAGGCATCTTCACCATAATATCAACAGCAAATACCAAAGTCTCACAGCAATTAACTCTGATGAAACAAACATTTTTGAGCTCATACATAATATTATTGGTTTGGTCCTCAATGTCAGTGATAAATCAATCCATAATAATGTGCAGCTAGAAGTATCTATGCTAATTTATAGGTCGGAAACAACCATCCTGTGCAGCAAGCCTATTACTGTTTTTAGTTTTCAGTTGCCAGGTCCAAACTTACTGTTGTTTCAAGGATTAGGGGTCAGGTGACATGCTTATTGTGAAGGTCATTGCATCATTCAAACGACATATCATATTACATGCATATCACTATGAGACTTGAAAGCATTCCAGAGAGGAAACAGGGTGGAGTTATGAGCTCTCCATCAACAAAGAGAGGAGAGGTGTTAGCTGTTCGGTGGCAGTGATGACATTCTGTGACATCAAACACCATAGATATGCAACAGATTATTAACATTTCCAACTCTAAACTTTATAAATAGCAATTTTGCTCTTTTGTTAATCACAAGAAGATAGTAAATCAAAGCTAATGTGCAAATCCATTGATTATCTAAGAACTGCCCTACTTTTTTAAAGCTCTTGTTTGAAGACTGAAACCATATAAAGAACAAAAGGGGTCAAGTCACATGACCATAACATAATCAGAACAGACACTTGCCATTAAGTGCTCTGTGTCATTAACACAACATATTCAATTGAGAAATCATGAAGTATTCACATCGCGGTCATGTGCAAACCCACTTTTATTCTTGTTCATCATTCCTCCCTTTTCCTGCCATATCAGCCACTCCATCCACACAGGAAAAGAGGAAAAAAGACAGAACAATTTAAATGAAACAAGATCATTAAAACCAAATAAAAAATTTTAAAAAGCATAAACATTTAGAAGTTAGACAATGACAAATAACAGAATGTTGTCAGGAAGGAATGTATGTCTATTATGACAGTCATCCCAATTTGTATTACATTTCCAACCTTTATGCGAGCATGGATATCTACAGATGTGATTTAAATATGATGGCCTTCCGGTTACAGATTCTTTGCAAAGTCTGTAATCACAATTAGTAATTCACATTAATCTGGGATGATGTGAAGTTTTATTAAATGCCACGCAAAACTTTCACAACAGTCCCATCTGCCCTTTGGAAGAGGAATCTGGGACCAATATCTAAGAGTCTGTCACAGATAAGTCAATGCAAAGACAGCAGACATGATGTACAGTCAAAACAAATCCTGCTCAACAGAAAAATCCAGCAAATTTTTGACAGTTATGCAAAATAAATTGTATTGATTAAGTGAACTGGAGCCTGTAGGGACTTCAAGGAACAGAAAATGAATTTAATTGGCTGCATTTCAGCTAGCAGCTGAATTACGACCACAAGGTACGTACGTTATCTCAACCTTTCTTGGTTATTACATCTTAAAATACTTTGCAATAAAGCATGAACATTGTGAGTAATTTTGACATTGCGTGACCAGAGCATTTTACCAAGATAGACAACATTTCTTGCCTTCATGTATTATTATAAATTTAGGCAATGCCTGTGGGAAATCTTACTATAATATACAAGAGGTTCATGGAGTATTACAGAGAGTAAAATGCATTATTAGAGGAGTCCTAGTTCTCCTTGAAAAAGTATATAATTCCACCATGGTTTGGCTGTTCAATGCCAAGAGACTTGCATACAATAAATGAGTTTGATATTTAACACATTCACTGTAATCATGATTAACAAAGCTTCGTGTAGGACCATGTAAGTTTCATAAATCATGAAGATAAATAATTAGAAAGTGTAAGGTTTGTTGTGCTGCATGTGAAATATGAGTATTTCCCTTATACTGGTCGAAGTAGAGGCCAGTTTTCTCAGCCCTACCCTCTCACTTCAAAATTCCCTCATCACTTCTGCTGCACTCCATCTTCTTCATGGTACAGCTGTAGGATCATTTCGACCAATTAGTTGACACAATTTGCCTCCAATACAGAAATCTCACACAGACACACACTTACCATCTGGAAAACCCAAATAGCCCTCGACCTGCCACATGTCACTACACTGCAAATGACAAAAATCATGAATTTCCTTCTTCTTCTTCTACTTCTTCTTCAGTGCGTATAAATGCAATAATTCGGGTAGAACTACATGTTTTAGCTCACATAGTGAATTGATCACAAACACAATGAAGACAAAGGTGGTGACAGTTGTCGATATATACAGTCAGTTTTCTTGTGCTATAAGTACCTTCCTCTTCCGTCTCTTGTTCTACTCCCAAAGCTCTCCGTAAAAAAAAAACACAACAATGGAACTGCTGTTTGGAGAAGAGTCTGATAATAAATATGACGAACACAACCTTATATAAGTTTTATACATGCTGCAATAAGTTTGGTTTAGCTCTCTTTAGCTCACAGAATTGATGAACAAGTGTGAACATGTTTTTTCCTGAATAAAGGACCCACTTAAAAAGAGAATGCTTCAATAATGTCATGGTGCATTGATTCCGAATATATACATGCTTGGAACATCATTGGACGGTACATCATGTGTATAGAAAGTCCTTAATTTACTGTATGTACAGTTTACTGTGATGTACTAATAAAAATGCTGTTCTGTTTCAAGGGTAAAAATGGGCTTTTGATTGAACAAGTGAGGGTGTACAACATTACTTATGCAAAGACATTAGATATTGCGGAAGAAGGAAGCATTCCCCTCCCCCTCCTTTTTGTACCCAGCTTTCCCCACTACCTCCTTCCACTGTTATCATTTGAATCTCCCTCCAAAACTCTTTGTAGGCCATTCATTGGTTTTCCCCTCAATTTATGTTTCCATGTATAATCAATATGAGCTTTGTACTGTATTGAGCACCTCTCTTTGTTCTGGTATATATTTGCAAGGGCCCATTCCAGGGCTCTTTTCTAGCAGCAGGGAGGCCACAGGCATCAGCAGTCTTTTTGCTTGAAAATGTCGCAAAATTATTTCTATTTTAATATTAATTTGACCCCCAAAATAAACTGGATAAAAGACTGTCAGCTTTTTAATTCGGTTCTACAATAATCTTGGCGTAATCTGCAGGAAAGTCAATCAGGGGAGGCCTTTGTCTCCCAGCTACAGAGAGCTAAGTCTGCCGGCTGAACAAAGCAATTAAGGTAAAGAACATTTTTTTCTTCAATGTTTCTCTTTAGACGCTTTCACACCAGACGTGATACGAATTTTTCGCACGGCAGATTACATTCGAAGTCTTTGCATTGACTTTGAACGTGATCTGTCGTGCGAAAAATTTGTTTCATGTCCGGTGTGAAAGCAGCTTTACTCTGACACAGTTGAGCTGAAGTTCAGGTGGCAATAACACTGCTGATTGTGTTTTGCATGAACTGGATGACAAAATTGGTACCTAGACTACAGATAGCACAGCTCAGCACAGATGTAATAGGAAAGGCTGGGCTGACAGTCGCTGGCCAGTGGCTTTTGGGATGCAGCCAGACTTTGCCAGCACTGGACTGTTCTGGAGGTTACTTGAGAGGAACTCAGTCCCAGTCCTGGACCCTGCTTATAGGATTGGAAGCTTGTTCCTAACAAATTGGACAAGGAGCATAAACTTGGAAGGATTCACGAGAATGCGGTCCCAGTCCTGGACCCTGAGTAGGACTGGAAACTTGTTCTTGATAATTGAATAGATGAACAGGCTTAAGTAAGGTTAACTTGAACTCGGTTCCAATCCTAGATCCTGATTACGATTGGAAGCTTGTTTGAATTACCTAAATAACAATGAGGACTTAAAGTGAATGCTGTCACTAAATTCTTAGTTTCATAAGACAACGATGAACGTTTACTGATAATAGTATTAAGTGGGATTGTAGTGTGAATGAGACTTCACCATCCAGCAACTTGCACATGAAACAAATGCCTTAAATACCCATCAGATGATCATTCGGAAACAACCGTGTAACAAGAATCAGCTGGGTGGGGACCTCCCCAGGCCATGTAAACCTTACACTACAGGCCAAAAGTTTGGGGCCACCCTCAGATTTAAAAAAAATACACATCAACTGTTCTTTCCTTATTTTTTGCACAAGAAATGACTTCAGTGCATAAAATACAGGAAGCCATATGATTTTGGGTGAATTCCAGACCTCAGACCACATTTTAAAGCTGTCTTGACTGATTGATTATCACTGACCATGTTTATAATAGAGTTCCAATACCTTGGTGTTACATGATTTTCTGTCACTAGGATGTGAACAATTTTATCTAACAAGAAGGCATGCTGTATAAATGCCTTCCCCGAAACAAAGGGGTGACATTGTACTTGGTGCACCATTAAAAATCTGAGGGTGGCCCCAAACTTTTGGCCTGTAGTGTACGTAAACTCCCCAGGCCAGCTCTAGCCAGATTCATACTCACGACCTTCCCACTGTGAGGCAACTGCACCACTTACCTAACGCAAAGATGAAAATGTTATTTGATCTGATCGTTCATTAGTGCTAAGTCTGACCTAATGCTTAGTAATGACCATTCTGGCTCATCACAGTTGATGTATGGCACAAAGTAGTGAGTGATAATGGTTCTGGCCCTAATTTTTTCAAGTGGTGCACAGGCAGCCACTCATGTATATGCACTCACTGTGAGACCATCAGAGCTGTTTCAAATCAGTCGTGTTCCTGTCTGTTTAAAATCTTCGCAGCTGGCAATTACACAGACTTGGACTGTACAGTCATGTGTTATCCAACATGTTCAGGTGCTTCTCCGCTCATTATGTCATCGCTATTCTACATGAGTCCTGTCACGGGAGTTTCCATTTTGAAAAAGATCTCTTTATTATTCTAACGGATAATAAAGAGCTCTCCAGTCAGTTCTGTCTGTTTTTTTTTTTTTTTTTTGACAATGGTAGGGTTTGCATGTAAATAATTGTCAACAACAATAGAGATCAGTACACATCAAAAACACCATTGCTACTCATCGTGCTATCCAGTGTGAGTCAGCAAGCCAAGTGAAGGATGTGAATAACAATTATGCTGCTTTCTCTCCAAGTGTTTGGCTTTGACTGAGGGCTCAAAAATAAGCCGAATCAAAGCTAATGCTTTATTAATGGTTATGGCCTGCAACATTGTGATGCCGTGGCAATTCAGTCAACTTGCAAAGGATAACAGCCTTGTAAACAAATGTAATGTACACATGAAGTATTTAGAAATACTGTCCACTGACAGGATCATGGTCCGTGAGTTATGTTTAAATTAAACACTGAGATGACGCAATAGCCATTACTGTGGCGAGCTCTTGTGAAACACTATTGATAATGCAGTCATATTCTCTGAGCTTCCACCAGCAGACTGACAATTCATTTTACTGTCTGTACTGGCTTACTTCTCTATGGCCACAAGCTAAGGAGCTTCCAAGGGATCCTCCTTAAAACAAAGTGGTTCATTACAGCCTCATTTCCACCACAAAGGCCCTATTTCACTATTGAGAGGCCTAATTACTGTTAAGAAACGCAGTTCATTTACTCTAACTAGCTATCGTTCAGCTCATACCAACTTTGAAGACAGTGGCTGCACCCAAATTCTCTTTAATGGAACTCCTTCTCCTCTCCTCACCATTTTTCTGTCCTTGGTCTCACTATAAAACGTCATAGGAGTCAAGGCAAGTTGCCGGGAGATTTTAAAGGTACCTTTGGACATGTTTGAGAGAAACTGAATTTCCTTTTCTCCAATGTCATCACCTCGCTGGCAAAGATAGTCTTCCCAATTTATTTCAAAAACCCAGGGCTGACCAATGTTTTGAAACTCTACTGCTGCAAAAAATTTTGGTCCATATTTGAGCTTTTCTTTTTTTCAAGGTTGGCCTTGTGTTTCCTTGCTGAAGGAAGGTAATAATGGAGCTAAGTGCCTCCTTTTCTTCAGGAGATAGATCATTCGGACACTCCTTGCCATAGCTACCAGCCAAACTATTTCCAGTTCATGTCCGTTTGCGAGGACGGTGCCTTGCCCTTTATATAGTTTGGATGCACCAGTGTTTAACAGAGCCATGGCACAATTCAGGATAGTCTACCTATGCATGCATTTCCTGTGTTCCCACTCCAAGTATCAGATTTTAAAGACATAAAACATCAATAGTTCACATTTCAGAAAAAGTATTAAATGGAATAAAAAAATTCTAAACCATTTGTGAGCCTCTTTTTTTCAGCACTTCGGTATCCGAAACACATTTTTCCTGTGAGGTAAAAGAGGAATGGTACAAATGCATCATACTAATGGTAACCATTTGAGAGGCACAACCCTTTGGAAATAACACCTGACACTTTTGGCAAAGCATTGTGAGAGTTTCTGCTGGCATCTTTGTTGTCATTGTCAGTGTAGCGCAGTGCAAGCAAACCTTTATTTAACTAGGATGAAGTGAGAAAGGTTTCCATTTTCAATGATGATATTGTGCCAAGCAGGCAGAACAAAATCCACAAAAACAGTGGCTCAGACAAATGCAATAACCAAAACATGGCAGTAGTACAGCCGCAATTTGAAATAACATTGCTGCCTAAGCTTTTTTTTTTTTTTTTTTAATTTTTGTCTTGTTTCAGTTCGCTCCTTACACAAAAGCAGTGGATGCCCAACTTGGTGCTGGAGTACCCCTGTCTATGTTGGTTTTCGCTCCAACCACAGTTGCAGTCAAAGAATTTTACTTATTATTTTTTCTTGAGCTGGTGCTTTTGATGTTTAGTGGAATTGTTTATCTTCCTAATCAATATCATGCCAGATGTAGCTGTGTAATACCACAAAGAATATTATATCCAGTGTGATTCTCAAAATTCGCATTGTGCTTATTATTGCATTATGGCAAATAATTACATAAAAGAGGTAACATAATAGAATCAGGTTCAATTTGGTTGACATTAATATTTTTTCTTCCTTTCAGCTTAACAAAATGCAAGATTTCCTCATTATAATTTAGTTTGACTTTGAATTAATTGCTCATCATCAACCAAATGGTTAGCATTGGTGCAGAGATATCTGGATGTTCACCAAATAGAAGCCAATTCATTCAGCTCAGACTCAATTTTATCAGTAATAATATGCCTCCTTTTATGTAATTATGTGGTTACAATATAACTCAATAAGCAATAAATATGCACAAACCTTAAATTGCATGCAGTATATAGCCATTCTGGACATTATGTATATAAGAATTTACGTAATCCTGCATAAAAAGCACCTAGTTAAGGAAAATGAATGACTCGCTAGGATAATTTGATTTCCATTGTGGTTGGAATGAAAAAAAGGATGCACAGGGACACTCAAGGACTGAGTTTTGGAACCACTGCACTAATACTATGTTTCTGTCAGTAATGAAATTATTTCAACTAATAGTTTCATTTTGATTGTTTGACACTTTCACTTCTTACTCGTTTTTGTTTTCCATTAATACAGGCAACAATGAGCCAGTTACTTTGTTAAGAACGTTTTTCACAATGAGAACTTAATGACCCATAATTAATTAATAGAAAGCTAAGCTCGATTGGTTGAATAAAATTTGTGTCTCCTGCACCAAATATACACTAGAGGGAGACCTGGTACTGTATATACTTAATGCTGACTGAAATGAACAAAGATTCTGCAGGAGTTCTGCTTACTGCCCTAATTTCAGCAAGCGCTTCTCAAAAATAATTTCATGGAAGAGTTGTTCAATTATAACAATTTAACCAACAACTATAAAATATAAATAAACTCTGAAAGTGGTTTCAAATAATCCACTGAGTGTGTTCTGGCATCAACAAAGGAATGGTTACAAAGTTGTGTTAAAAATGTTCATCTTCCCCAGCTGCATACACTTGTTACAATCAATTAAAGTTTTAAAATGTCCAAAATATAATATTAAAATGCAATACACACGAAAGAGCAAGAATTGATTGATTTTGAGGTTGCAGTATAACAAAGATATTTTCTTTGAATGTGTCATGTTGCTGCACTTGGTTTGATTCTTTATGCGTACTTCTTAGAGTGCACTGAGAACAGGAAGTATAGAATACTAAAACATACCAAATACACAGTGCAGATATGGAGTTGACTGAAACAAAGGGATACCTTCAAACTACAAACACTGAAAGGCTTGCTTACAATAGCTCGTTTTTGAAGTAAACATTCGCTGATAAATCATTCAAAAGGGCACCATATCTGTATCATTTTCATAAGCATATGCTAAACCGTAAGCTCATAAAGTTACAGAATGATATTGAGTTACACCACAGTGCAGTGGAAACAGTCCTGGATGAGCAATTGAAGCATCTATTACTAAAACCCCATAAGTCACACTTGACTTGACTTGTTAAGTTTTAGTAATCAGTGCTTCAATTCTCACACACTGAGTACTCTCATTTTAGTTCCAGCCACAATTCCCATCCTATAATTAAAACACCTTTTTGAAAATTTTCTTCATATCGAAATTCATGTTCATGGGGATTATTGACCCTCCCAAGCCATATTTTGTTACGAATAGCTAAGCAAGTCATAATGAGACAAAGTTCAATTATCATATTACACTGAATGGAAGATTACATTGTATTACACAGAGAGGAGAAATGTAACTAATAATAAAAAATAATTGGCTTCTAACTGCCTAGACTGTGGTAACATGAACTAACCACGTGTTAGATATTGCAAAATTTTCATACAAAACTAATTATAATGTGTAAAACCTGCTTTATTTGATTTTTTCCCCACTGAGTAAAAAAAAAACCTTCAGAAAGAACTGTATTCAGAAACCCAAATTGCAGCTCACTGATTCACTTTGGCCATGAACTGGAATTGTTAAACTAGAAGACACTTGAGGAGCACGTGACCTCGGCTGTTGTGAAATTCTGCGGTGGAGGAAGTCGGATTCAAATTTCTCCAAACATAAAGCATTTGAACAAAGAAGTAACCTGACAGCTGAAGAGGGTGTTAGTGTCACGTGACAATGGTGCGCGACAATGCTGTCTTTACGGGCATAATTCTTTCGGATCCTGGATCAAGGCTATGCGTTGGACGTTCACCAAAATGTAATCACTTCCTTCATGGCACAATATCATCAACTCAAAAAATTAAGTGACAGCTGTCTAGAACCTTTTGAGATGTCCCATTAATCATGAACAAACGATAAAAATGTACGTTAGTTCAAAGAACGATGCGTTGCTGAAATTCAGATAATTTGCTAGGACTCTATTGCCTTCACAAACAGAATGGGTTTGGTTGAATGTCTTCTGACTGGAAAGAACCCAAATTAATAATTATAATTATTATTGTTATTATTATTAAAAATGTGATTTTGATGTATCGTACCTTGACCTTGAACTTGACCTTTCAGATCTGAAAATTATGTCAAACAACAATATTTTTATCTTTTATGAGCACATTTAACCCCATCCAACTGCCTTTAAAACCAAAGGATGCATGGGATGTGGGAAAATGAAGCAATTTTTCACAGTTTTCAAAATTTAAATCAGAAACACATCAATTACATCACAACCCTTTGACCGATGGGGCTAAAATTTTGTGTGTGCAACTTGACCAATGGGCTAAATATAGTTATTACAAACTTGTCTGGCGTGAGGTCATCCTAACCAATAACTGCTCAAATTGCATAAACCTGATAAACAGAATGGCATTGGTTTGAAGTCTCTATCTCAGTTTGAAGCGGAGCTATGATCCAATTTGTTTTGGACCTATTTGGTGACCTTGACCTTGACCTTTGGCCAAGTTTCACTAAAAATTTTGTCTGGCCATGATCCTCTACAATAAGATGACATATGAAAGAGAGTAATAAAGTTGAAATAGTGACCTGGAGAGTGTGAACCCACAGACAAACAAACAAACAAACAACCAGAAAAACAACGAAACAGAATAACAGAGTTGCTGGATCTTTTCAATAAATAACAAACTCCAGTGAAGAACATTACCTCCTGACAGAGAAAAAAGATGTTACTGATGAAAAATTATAAATAAACAAGAGAAATGTTTTTTATGACATTTTCCATATTTCATCAGCTAATTCAGTTATCTGGATCATAGCAAAGTAAACACTATTTGAACATCAGCTTTTTTTCATAGAATGCATAGCCATTTTTGTCGCAGCATGGTTTTAGAGGGGAAAACATTCCCTTTGAACATGAAAAGCAAATAATTTGTAATTAGGAAAACTGAACAGCTTGATAAAGTTCTGGAATTGGAATTGTGGTTACAGTGAAGACCAGCATGTACAGCGGTGCACCAGGACTGAGTCTGAGAACCACTGTTCTAGATAATATATATTCAATTACAGTAATGTTAGCTCGAATCACTCATAGTGGCTGACGATGATCAGGTCAAGTAACAGATCGGATTTCATACGCGGTCCGGGACATCAGAATGCTGGAAGTATGATACACTGATGTAATGTCTGAACTGGTTGGTTTTCCATCAAGAGGACACTAGAGGAAAAGTGTGCAGATGACACCTACCTGGGGCACTGGAATAATTTTTGAGGAGCAGGGGCCAAAAATATAACATCTAACAAACTCCATGATGCAACAATATTCTATCTGCAACCAAATGTTTTGTCCATGAATTTATACAGTTTCAATTCAAATATCAGGGTGTTGCAGTGCGACTACCACTAACAACACCACCCAATGTTATATGAACATGGGAAAAAACAAGATGAGTTTGTGAAAAACTGATGCCCCCGTACATAACATGCACATGCTAACCATTAAAGGCCAATCATGAGTCAATCAAAGGTTAAAGGTGAAGGTCACAAGGTCAACATTCATTACCTCATCAGAAAGGCCTTATCCTAAGGAATACATATGCCAGGTATCAAATGCCTGTTACTAGCTAATGAAAAGTTACGGCCCATGTTAAAGTTTTTGTTACCAAACGTCATGCTCCAAGGTCAAGGTCAGAAGGTCAAAAGTCATGACCCCATCTGAAATGCCATCTCACAAGCAATGCATATGCCAAGTATTGAAGTCCTATCATGAGCCGATCAAAAGTTAAAGCCATCGCTACGTGCGGACAGACAGAAAGATGGACGGACAAACGTACAGGTGAAAAACTATATGCCCCCGAAACTTCGTTTACGGGGGCATAAAAATTCAAACTCAAACCCCAAATCCCCTAATAGTGCAGAACGTGCGGCCTCGGTTATGGGGTAATTAATGTGGAATATTACAGGACAGCCTTCAGAATCAGATGCTCTTTATGCAGTGTTGTGCATTGTAAAACATCAGCAAAAGCTCAAGGATGTCGCCCATGTGATGTTCAGTGGGTGCGATAGTGAACTGCATTCCAATTAATCTTCTGTAATGTTGCCAAAAAGAGTCTCTCCATCTATGGCCTAGCAAGCAGACAAAACAGTTTCTTTCATTAAATAAAGCCCAACAGTTTATGGAGCCATTATTGCTTTATTTGGATGTTTATATCATCTGAATGCATTACAGTACTTTCCAAATATAGTCCCAGGAATTCTTCGCACTTGATGTTATTGTACTTCATGTTTCAAACCCCCTTTTTTAAAGGTTTGAACATGTTTGAGTATGACAGATCTTCAAACTCAAGCTGTCACCTGCTATAAATATCTCTCTCCCATCATCCTTCCCACTCTCCCCTCCCTCAAGCCCCTCCCTCTCTCTCTCTCTCTCTCTCTCTCTCTCTCCCACTCCCTCCCTCCCTCCCTCCCTCCCCTGAGGTCAAAGAATTCCCAGCTCACAAAGCCCTTGTTTCCATGACAGCTGGGGTTAATGATAAGCTTGGGTTGGGAGGTCACTGAGGGTTTCCATGGTTCCTGTCGCCAACACATTACCTTTGTGTAAGCATAGTTCTGAAATACCTATGAGGACATGCATGGCAGTGTCAGGGATAATTGCTGTGTGAGTAGGCATAAGTTGGCAATCTGGAATTTTTTGGAAGACACTTTCAACTCAATCTTCAACGCACACTTCCTAAGAAGGCGAATGAAAATGGCACCCATTGATACGTAAAGAGCTGAAACAGAGAACTAAGGGCAGAATAGAAGGGTATATGTGAATAGCATACCACTTCGGTCAGGACAACCCTGTTCACGGCAGGGGAATAAAGACAGAAACCATTAGAAATGATGAGTGCCCAGACCCCTTTGTTAAATCCGAATGCCTCTCCTCAACCAGCCTCTACCCTTTCCAGTTCATCAAACCATTGCCGTAATTTTGACCTTTGCCATATTAACAGTATACAAGGTCCTATATCACACACAAAAGCTGTCTGTAACTAGAATCAAGTCTTTGGATTACATTCACCACCCTATGACACGTATCCTAGAGTAATGTTTCATTCTGTGGCCCAACTCCTTCAGTCTGTGAAAGGGAGGGCCTCTTATAAAAATGCATTCCTTTGAGAGCAGGGAACTTTCAGTGGAACAGGTGATTTGCCTGCTGATTTAAACACTTAAGTCAGTTATTGAATGAATAAATTCAGTTGTGTTTTCCCCCAAGGATTTTTCAGCAGAGCCTAAAAAGGAGAGGGTGCATGGCGTATTCCAGTTGCTAAACTATAATTTATTCTGAGCAAAATTTCATGACCAGGGAGTTATTTTTGAAGGAAAAGTCTTAAGGGGTGATCTGGGGTTGAATGAAAAATGACACCAGGAAACAACTCTGAATTAATCTAAAGAGGTATATGTAATAACCACCAAAAAAGATACAAGTTGGCATTTTTCTGTTTATGCGGTTGCCATGGTAACTGAGCAAGCTCATTAAATATGCAGAAAACTTCTGGCACCAATTCCTCTTGAACTCTTTTCTTTTCCCATCATTTAAAAGCCATTGCTTGTCCAAATGCAATGGCATAGCCATTCTTCGCCCAATTTATCAGTTTTGTGATTTTGGGGCATTTTACCCAAATTTTGAAATTATTTTGCTCAGAATCTGACGAATACTCAAAATATTCAAAGTATGTAACAGATGGGCAAATTTTCCCTATGTCATTGCATTTCTAATGAAGTAAAGTACCTGCAAATTTCATTGATTTTCAATGATAAATAAAAACCCTGATAGCACAGAGTCATTGAAACAATGTTAAATCAACATTGTTTTGTCAACGTTAAGACATTGAAACAACATTGGACGTGCACCCTCAATTAACATTGAATCAATGTTGATTTTCTAATTAAAGATCAATGGTATTTCAATGTTATTTAATCAAAAATAACATTGAAACAATGTTGAGATTTCAACCTAACCATAGATCAATGTGCTTTCAATGACTTTTCAATATTAGTATCATCATCCTGTCAACCAGGAATCGATGCTCAATCAATTATGATCATAACTTTAAATCAATATTGTTTCAATGTTGCTGTATCAACGTCGGGTTTCCATCGCTATTGTAACAGTGATTCAACATTGATTTCGCATTGATGTTTCAATGTAAACCATTCTGATGATTCAGATGGAAAATCAACATTGTTTCTATGTAGTCATGCTGTCTGGGAAAGTTATGGCTGCCACAAACATGAGAAACATGGAAAAAGTAAATCAATGGAAAAAAGGAAATCAATGGAAAATGCATTAGACCGCATTGAAAAGTTGAGTTCATCTTATAATCCGTGTAGCAGTTAGTGATTATTAAAGGTGGGTTATTATAGAATATTTTTATTCAAACATTTTTTTTCTGAAAAATAATCAAATTTTGCTCATTTAACCCCAGAACACCCCTTAACTTTTTATGTTGCTCTGCGTTATTGTTGAGTCTTAATTCTTCGTCCCCTCTTCACTTTTCATCTTTGATAATAACTGAATGACTCATTGACCAGGTCAGGTTAATGCGAGCATAATCGATTCCAAGGCATAACCCTTCTACTGTAGTCAAGGAGAGAACCGGGTAGCATGTAGCTTTAGCTGATTCACGAGACTGAAAGTTGCTTATTTGAGGCAAAAGCATTATTCATAAAACAACCAACAGTTTCACTTATGTAATTGGTATCGCTGGTCTCTTGATGCCCCGCGCTCCTCCCCCTTCAAAGTGGCAGGTAAAGTTACCTGAAGAGTCACTTGTTTCTCCGTAGCCTCGACTACCCGTCTCGTTTTAGAATTGAGTTCCGCACATTTCAAGTAACAATAACTATGCATTAACTATACGTGCTTTTCGGAGGAATCAAAAATCCCCTGGCGACCACAAAAATAACCCGCTTGACAAGCAAAAACTCAGCGCACTCGATTGAAGACCAAAGTTCTTGCAAGCTACTTTTGGGCATACATGGCAGACTGTCACATTTGATGGTCTAACCTATGATCTGGATCAATACACTGCAGTGAAGCGCGCAGAACTGGAGACCGCGTTTTTGGGGGGTAAGCGCCACTAATTATGCTTGCTGGAAGAAAACCGATGGTTTATAAAATTATCCAGTAGCCGAGTGGTGGGTATCGGTTAGGGCGAGAATGAGCTTTTGAAATACATTTCTTTTTTGCATATAAAGTAGGCCTAAATGTGGCGCAAAATATAGTAGCCTGTAGCCTAATGCCAGTCGACAGAATGAAAAATTGTATTTATTATGTATCGGCCTTGACGAGCGATTAATTCGCTATTAATCTGACTCAAATTACCGAATTAGCAGGCTTTCGTTTTCCTGTAGACCACTTTGAAATTAGTCTTGTAAATTCAACATGCATCAGCCTTGTAGGGTCTTCACCGAGCTAGGGCGAAGTGATATTATTGTTCCAACAGTCTAATTGCACCTGTCTGATCGTTGTTGTCAGACAGTTCGTGGGCGTGCGCCTTTCACTCACTTGATACCAAAATACTATCTTCGAAAATGACTTTACGTAATGGGGTTGTTTCACAATCAGGGTGCCTAGTCAATTTTAAAATATATATATTTTTGTCCAATTTTTGCGGTAATCTTAGGGTAAATAACGAGTGTTAGCTCATTCTAATAGCAAGCAATGCAGCCTCCATCTATAGACACGGTTTACCTGATGAAAAAAATATTAATTGCTTCTTAAATAAGAGAAATGTTTTTTTTAATCACAATTTTCATATTTCATCTGCTAAATTATCATTTTCTTACGGAATCTGTGATGAAAACGAGGGTCATACTGGCATTACTTGGTGTTTCTTATTTGATAACCCCCCCCCCCCTTTTTTTTGTAAGAATACAAAAGGTTATGACTAGTTCTTTACCTGTCAGAGAATTATCGTGTCAAAAACTGTCCTCTCTGGAAATGCACTGATGTTCCATTGTCTTAGCATGTCTTCATGTCATACACAAAGACCATTCATTGTACTAAATATACTGCAGTCTTGGTATGTGTTAAGGTATATATGTTGTGACTATACCTGTCCTTCTCAGAAAGAAACAAGACGGATGTTAATGTAAATTAAATCAGAAATGCAAAACTCAAAATATCATGGCTCTGAGGAATTATGGGCATGGTCTCTTTGAACAAAGCATATAATTGATTATTTGCATATTATGGTAGGCAAACGTGAATGCTTACTGCCATTAAAAGATGTCCTCTTCGACAATTAAGTTGTTCAATTTTTGGTTTCTGAGTGGTGTATGTGTTAACCTGATTGTGAAACACGTAAATATCTGTTTTACTTTTCCCTAATAAAGCATTATTTTACAATGTCAATTTTATTCAAGCAATGTGACCGGACTCATATGTTCAAACATTAACGAAATTCTTGCTATTAAGCTTAACTGTCTATATTACCGCATTTCGAACAAAATGGGGGGAAAAATAGTCAAAGTGCAAACGGTCAGTCGTGATTTGCGGGTATTTACATTCAAACTGAGTGAATGGTGTTGGAATTACATCTCTTTTTATCCCCCCATGCATAGAATGCAGGGAGATAGAGCTATCGCTCTGTCATGTAAGAATATAAAGAATGATGCAATTAGTCTATGTCAGCCACAATGGAGAATAATTAGTTACCATTGCTACAAACATGCAAGCACACGCATGCATGTCTGTGTATATCATATGTAGGAACATTTTTAGACTGCCTTATCCCCTTCTCCTACAGTTAGAAGAACATTTGCCTGTGCCAACCTATAAATTCCAGGCTAGGCCACTCCCCCTCCAACTCTAGTCACACCTCTCAACTTTACATATCCCCATCCTGGGAAAAACTTTGATCCTGAAGTACATCAAATACAGAAAGTAAAATGCTTTGCCAACTTCAGTTGCATTGTGAATGTAATGATCGAACACATTTTACATGTGGTGTTGTGGTAGTGATGAAGGCTACCTTAGTGATGAGAATGATGCTTGTAGTGCTACGGAATAGAGATAGGCACTGATGGAACAGATTTCGTGGCGGGCTCAAATTCTCATTATAGTAGTGTGACAAGGCCACTGTTCTTTCCCAATACAACCCAATGGATTGCCTTTGAAAAGAATATTTGAATAGTTCCTAAGGCTATCTCCATCATATGTACAGTTGTTCAACAGAGATGAGAGTTATGCTGTGTACTTTTTTGTGTTTCAGTGCTTCTTTGGCAAGACAAACTGAATGCAATTCCTCATTTCCTCCATTCATTTTCAGTCAAAATACTATGAATGTGACTACATCTGTCGGGATATTTCCTCCATTAATTTTCAGTCATGACACACTGAAAAGGTCACAATGTTGCTACTGTTCATTTGCAGTGTGAGGCAACATTTCTGCTGCCATGGCAAATATGGCATAAATACTGAAGCTGGCTGACTTGCTTAATGTGGGCACCAGTTTGTATAGGTAACTTGTGGTGGATTCAGGCCCATTGCCTGATGGTTGCTGGGGTGAATTTCAGCCCCGCTGCAATCCTGACGAATGAGAAAAGAGTTAGATAATGCATTGATGCATGGAAACTGCTTTTATTGTAGCCCTCGGATAAAGTTGTGCGTCCACTATGGATTCATGCTTGTCATCCCTGCCGCCGCCGCCAAGTCGCATCCGTAAAAACTTCCTTGTGGACGCCGTGCAGGCTGTAATTTTTGACCGATTACTTTCATATTTGGTATGGACATATACATATAAGTTATGACACCTATCGTTTTTTGTTGCCATGGCAACAATATTGGCCGAAAAAATGTGCAAAAATATTGGCCGAATAATGCGCAGAAAAGGGGAGAAGCGGCCTTTTGTGGGCTACACCCATGCGGTTGCGGGCGACTGGACTGTCTAGTTATACAACTTGGAAGTAGAACCGAATTGATGTCAAAATGATATGCAATGTTTTTCCTGCAATGTTTTTATGTATTTTATGTATTATTGTATATACTTAATGAGCGTAACCTAGGGGTCATGGGTTGTAAGCTAGGAGTGATCTGGAGATTCTATTTACTGCATGTGCTGCATCCGCTACATGTTTGAATGTGTCATTTTCCTAATATTTTCTGTATTTCAATTTGCCATTACATTATGAGATACATAGCATGTGGTATGTGCATGACAGAGTCAGATTCTGTAATGAAATCCTGCTTACTGAACGTATTTTGGCTGTGAAAGGAAAGGCTGAGAGATGTAAGGGTCTCGGTCCAGGGACTCAGGTGTTTTCTACTGTCAGGAATCCTAAGAATATGACTCTTAAAAACACGCATGAGCTTTTTAAAAAAATTTTAAGGTGCTATTACACAATTTTCTGGCACCCTCATTGCTGTTTGAGGGAAGGGCGTTTACATCATGGCTGTTAATGGATTCAGCTGAATTAGATCATAGCCTGGGGAGTGTGCTGGTTGTCTACAGGGTTTTTTCAAAATCTATATAGAGCCTGTAGTTACTGCGATTTTTTTTTGTTTTTTTTTGTTTTGTTTTGTTTTGTTTTTTTAGTCAGTTGTTGTCGCAGGAACAGCTATCAAAGCAGGAACAATAATAGAGGGTGGAGTCCTAGTTCTCTTTACTTCAATTGAAAGCCTGCATTAAGGGAAATGTACAGCTGGTAACCTGTCCTAGCTATAATAATAATAATAATGTTTCATGCAACCTTTAATGTACCTTTCTAGCAGCGAGCACAAACTGCTTGACAAAAGGACAATAAAAACAAACCAAAAAAAAAGTGGTAATAAAGCCACTGTGCCTGCTTGGCCAAACATGGCTAAAATCAAACTTGGACTAGATTTTCATCCAAGATGCACGCAAATAAAATATGAAAAGGATCCATGAAAAACTGAAGGCGCTAGAGTGCTGACAAGGCAAACAGTTTACTGATGCATGACAGACCACGACTAAGGCATCTAACCACAGCATAAGCCCATTTGGCCGAGAGGCCAAGCGGGCTAATAAAAGGGAGCATACTATAAAAGAAATGCATTAAAGTTCACTTTAAAAGTTAAAAGATCAGATATTGAAAGTTCAACTATGTAAAGATAACAAGACAATCTAGTCACCCGTGACTGCATGGGTCTAGCCCCCGAAAGCCCGCTTCTCCAGCCTGTTCTCTGTTTCAGCACAAATTTACACATTATTCGGCCAATACTGTTGCCATGACAATCAAAAATAATAGGTGTCATAAGTGAAGTATAACACATGTCCATACCAAATATGAAAGTAATAGGTCAAAAATTACAACCTGTACAGCGTCCATAAGGATGTGTCTACGGATGCGGATGTGGCGGAGGCAACAAGCATGAATCCATAGTAGCCGCCTGACGTCGTCTGGGGGCTAAAATAATATATACAATTGTACAGTGGGGGAGGCCAGTCTTTACAAATGGGGATTAAGATATTTAGTCGCTGAACTACTTCTTGATCAAACAAAATGGAAAATTCAAATTGAAAAGAAACCAGTTATTTGTAAATTATCCTTGACATTAATTAAATGGGAAACACTGCAAACTACAAACATTTCATGTTTTTTTTACTTTTTTTTTTAACTTAAACTTAATGCCAGCGATATGCACCAGAACAGCTTGGGCAGATGTGTTTTTTTAACACTATTACATCACCTTTCTTATTTTGGAAGCATAAAGCAAACAGTACTAAAATGAAAATGCATGTTCAGAAATGCTTTTTTAAGGAAACGCATTATTTGCTTCATAATGAAAATGAATGTAATCATCCACTTTCTCCATTATCTCATTAATAAGTTCATATACTTATACTTACTCAAACTATGTGCATAAGGGGCAAATGCATGTACCCATACATTTCATGCATGTTGCACTTTCCTGGTCTGATTTAGGCTGGTGGTGCAATGTCTAGTTAACCAAAAACAAAGGCTGCCGTGAAATTTTTCCCTGTTGACCTGAGCATCAAATGCTTTTAACCCCTTTGCGCAGAATACAAAATTTTGCCAATTTTTCCTGTTGTGCATGAGCCTATTTAAGCTTTAGAACTCAGGATTTGGACGTAGGTAAATACACTACCCGGCCAAAAATAAAAGTCACACACTCTAATAATTTGTTGGGCCGCCTTTTTGATTATGGCATGCATTCTCCATGGCATCCTTTCGAAAAGCATATGCAATATCACAATATTTATTTTGTCCAGAGTTGCATGAAGTTTTCACCAAGATCTTGTGTTGATGACGGGAGAGTCGGACTGCAGTGTAAAGTCTCCTCCAGCCCATCCTGATGATTCTCAGTGTAGTTTAGGTCAGGACTCTGTGGTGGCCTGTCCGTATGTGAAAAAGTTGTCTCATGCTCCCTAAACCACTATCTCACAATTAGAGTCCAATGAATCCTGGAATTGTTATCTTGGAATATGCCTGTGCCATTAGGGAGTTAAAGAATCCATTGATGTAAAAACCTGGTCATTCCATATTTTCGGGAGGTCAGCTGACCTCATTTTTTGGGCTCATATCGTCACTGAACCTAGACATGACCAACTGAAGCAACCCCAGATCATAGCACCGCCCCCTCAGACTTGTACAGTAGGCACTAGGAATGATAGGTGTGTCACTTCCTCTGCCTCTCCTCTTACTCTGATGCGCCCATAACTCTGGAACAGGTCCCAGGATAAATCTGCTATATATCCTTACAGTAAACGATTCAGCTCTGTGGCCACCTGTCCCTGACAATAGGTGAGCTGCTGCAGAGAGTGCGTGAGCGAAAACATGTACTGAGAATGGAGTTAAAATAAAAACTATTTTATCAGAATGAAGTGACCAATAAATGTAGTAATAAATCTCGACCTTAGTGATTAAACTTATCAGTTCTTTTAAGGTTCATGGATCTGTGAGATTATAAACTTTACTGTTTGTGGATTAAAATTAAAAGCAAATTTTAAATTTGATTAAGAATTCCGACAATTGTCACGACACAATGTGAGCGATCTCTCCTACACCTTCTGCTGGGCACGCTTTTTGACATCAAATTTTCCTAACATCATATTGACTGTATACCTTGACCACTTTGGGATCAAATATATGTGCACATGTGTCCGTGGATGTTATTGTTTGCATTTGCATGTGTAAATACGTGTTTAAAATAGAGAAAAACAACACTGTAAAATACTCCTCTCATTATTATGGGAAAGTGGGTTAGCTAAAGGTTGGGTCATGTTAGGTCTCACAACCGGAATCCTCCTTGACTGCGGTCACAGTCTGCTGATGTCATCGACGAGCCTATCAATGACTGGAGCACTTTGTCTAAATGGGTGCTCATGTGCTGACAAGCTAGCCTTTCGCTGTTAGGATGATCACAGCACGGCTGGGGTTAAGGTTGACTTCAGTTATTTTTAATGAATTCTACACGGTAGCTTGTTGGGGCAGTGGGCAGAGCTATCACTTCTCTCTGCAGTGTGAGCGTCCTGCAGTCTGTCTGTCTGGAGCTGTCCCTGTGTCCGTGTAGGTTTCCTCTGTATGCTGGAGTTTCCTCCGTTATTGAAAAATACTTGCAGCTAAAGCTATGTGTAGAGCCTGTAGGTATGAATGTATGGGTGAATATTGTATCTATTGTGTGATAGATGGGTGACCAGTCAATGATGCATTCTTTCTGCTTGCCTGGTGCACACTGGGAAAGGCTTCAGCCCTGAATTTATGCTGAAGCAAATAGTTTGTATGTTTGATTGATGCAAAAAATTGTATTGCGGAGAACAATCAAGGAGACGGAAGATTAATTTTATGGTAGAACTGTCATTTATCAAATTGATTGTTACACCTGTATTGTTTTGCACCTGAAAATCCATGCCTTTCGCTCACCGAGCACTTCAGTAGAAACACCTTACTAATACTGGGATGAGCCTACTGTGCTTCTCAATTAGCCTCACTTTTTCTTGGCATGTGTTCTTCAAGATGCTGGAAGCATAACTTTGAAATTTTGGTCCATGTCAACATGATTGCATCGCATAATTTCTATCGAGTTGTGGATCGTGCATTCATGCCACGATTGTCTACCATATCCTAGAGGTGCTCTATCGGATTTATCTAATGATTGGAGAGGCTGTTGAAATGCACTTGAACTCATTCTCATGTTCATTGGACCAGTTTGAGGCAACTTTTTTTCTTGTGATATGGTGCTGTATCATACTGGAAGCGGCCATTGGAAGATGCGTACATTGCGGCCAAACGTGGATGCACATGGTCAGAAAAATAAATTGATTGTCCTCGAGATTCTCATATTTTGCTTTCTATGATACTTTTTTTCAGCCCAGTTTTAAAGATTGGTTATATTGTAATTGTGGGTTTTTAGGATTTGACCCTGAGGTTTATACTCCAGCTTTAAACATGATGTGATTGATATTACATGATTGTGTAGACTGATGAGCCAAAACATTATGACCGCCTGTTTACTATGCTGATGGTCCTTTGCCTGCTGCGAAAACAACTGACTCGTAGAGGCATAGATTAGATAATACATCTAAAAGTGCCCAGTGGTGTGTGGCATCAGGATGTTTGTAGCTGCTCCTTTAAGTCATATAAGTTATAACATAACATGACATAACATAACATGAATGGCCAGAACAGGACATTCTACCCAACTACGCACGCCAGTTTCTTTATACTATTGTGAATATATCCCTTCAGATGCTCAATGACTCAGTGGTATCTAGCTTTAGGTCAAGCCTGCTCTTGAAAACCCCCAAGGTCTCTGCCTCAACAATATGGTCAGGCAAGCTATTCCACATTGAAATTACTCTTTGGGTGAAGAGGTTTTTCCAAATATCAGAGCTAAATTTACCTTTGGTCAACTTCCATTTGTGACCCCGAGTTCTACTCACAACACTTGGTTGAAGGAATCCTACATAATTCACTTTGTTATGAGTTGGCCCTTGGACTTGTTGCTCCTTACATTCTGCAGATGCTCAGTTGAATTGGGAACAGAGGAATTTGTTGACAAATCATTCTCGAACAATTTTGGCAGTGTGGCAGGGCGCGTCATGTGTATGATTTGTGCCAGTATGTGTATTCATTGTAAGCTATTTTGACCCAGCAGTTTAACATGCTTATTGCAGGGAATCAGGAGTCATGTGACACAAAATAGATGAGCAATGTGGGTTGGGTTGGTGAGGGCGTGAGGTCATTCTCTGTCGAAATATTTGTATTTAGATCATTTGTATAGCATCTCCTTGGCTCCATTTGAATTATGCGACACAACATAGATGAGAGAGCTTCTCACAATGTCAGACTTCAGTCACCGTGGTGGCATGGATCACACGATTTGTTTAGCAGAACTTTGTGCTGTGAAGACTTTGTATATATCAATATAAATGCTTATGCTTCTTTATGTCTTACAAGTGGGTGTTACAAACTATGTATCTAACATAATATGCCCTCTTGTCTGACAGGTGGATATTATAAGCCATGAATCTCATGGGACCTACAGGAAAGGAGACAAAGTGAGTAGCTATCTCTTTCTGCCTCACTGTTTCTCTCTTTCTTTCTTTCTTTCTTTCTTACACACACACACACACACACACACACACACACACCAAACAATAACATATGTGCTGTGAAAAAGTATTTGCCCCCTTCCTGATTTCTAATTTTTTTTTTTGCATATTTGTCAAACTTGAATATTTCAGATCATCAAACAAATTTAGACAACGTTGTTAGACAATGATAGCTCGAGTAAATACAACATGCAGTTTTTAAATGATGATTTAATTTATTAGGGGAAAAAAGCTATTAAAATCTACTTGGTCCTATGTGAAAAGGTAATTGTCCCCCCTTCTTAAAGGAGAATTCCGCAGTGAAATTGACTTGGGATGTATTGAAACATGATAATGAGTACTAACTTTGGTCGAATACCCCACCTCCGTACGCACGCAACATTTTGAAATAAATCGCTTTTTAGCCGAAGCTCCCAACAGGCTTACAATGGTAGTGAATGGAGCATAGCGTTGCCATGCAAAGAAATTGCTATTTTTTTCATCATAAACAAGGCTCAAAGTAGCTCCACACTTCATTGGTGGAATTCCAAGGGCCCTGGCATTTAAAACGAGGTACTGTGAACTTTGAAAATGCACAGAAACAGCTGCGCGCCTCACTTGCCGCAGTTAAAGTCAGTGTTCATGATTCAACAATAAAGAAAGAGACTGGGCAAAAATGGCATCCATGGCAAAGTTCGAAGGCGAAAACCACTGCTGATCAAAGAGAACAGAAAGACTTGTCTCACATTTGCCAAAAAACATCTTGATGATCCCCAAGACTTTTGGGAAAATATTCTTCGGACTGACGAGACAAAAGTTGAACTTTTAGGAAGGTATGTGCCCCATTACATCTGGTGTAAAACTAACACAGAATTTTATTAAAAAAAAGTACATCATACCAAAAGTCAAACATGGTGGTGGGATGATCTGGGGCTGCTTAGCTGCTTCAGGACCTGGACGATTTGCCGTAATTGATGTAACCATGAATTCTGCGCTCTACCAGAAAATCCTGAAGGAGAATGTCCGACCATCAGTTTGTGACCTCAAGCTCAAGCGCACTTTGGTTATGCAGCAGGACAATGATCTGAAACATACCAACAAGTCCACCGTTGAATGGCTTAAAAAAAAAAAACCAAACAAAATGATGGTTTTTGGTATGGCCCAGTCAAGGTTCGGACTTAAATCCAATTGAGATACTGTGTCATAACCTTAAACAGGCCGTTCATGCTCAAAAACCCTCCAATGTGGCTGAATTAAAACAATTCAACAAAGAGGAGTGAGCCAAAATTCCTCCTCAGTGATGTGAAAGCCTCATTACCTCATTGCAAGCAAATGCTTGATTGCAGTTGTTGTTGCTGAGGGTGGCACAACTAGTTATTAGGTTTAGGGGGTAATTATTTTTTCACATAGGGCCAGGTAGGTTTTTTATCTTAATAAATGAAATCATAATTTAAAACTGCATTTTGCATTTACTTGGGTTATCTTTGTCTAATATTAAAATTTGTTTGATCTGAAACATTTAAGTGTGACATATGCAAAAAAATAAGAAATCAGGAAGGGGGCAAATACTTTTTCGCAGCACTGTATATAATACTTAATATACTTACTATAATACTAAAACTTGTTCATATTGTGAAAGCAGTCATTTCATGAAATGACTAGAAATTTCAGTCATTTCATGAAATGACTTGTTTCACAATCTGACTGTAACATCTATAAAGTACCCTCCGCTAATATTGGCACCCTTGGTAAATATGAACAAAAGTGGTTTTGAATGATTGCCTTTAGTTTGCATCATCTTAATATGAGATTCAAAGTTTTTACAAAAATATTGCTTTTTAATTATAGTTATAAAGGAAGGTACATTTTCTCATACATATTTTTTTTAACTTCTTAATTATTGCTCTGATAGTCACAATGGGTGTTTTCACATTTTTAATGAATTTTTTTAAAGCCATTTGCACATTTCTGAAGCTCATCAACATCGCCACACATCATTGCTGCACTCCTTTGTCTTGGTGATGGATAACTGAGCGAAACCTCCGGCAAACACAAAGTTTTCTAATCATGGTGAAAACAGAAACTAAAATATGAGCAGGACTATTCTTTAAATTGTTGAGGGGTGCCAATGATTGTGGCACATTTTTGTGGAAAAATGGTTATGTCAAGATAATAATAGTATTTTTGCTTTAATCGTATATGTCAAATTCTGGGTTAGATTTTGGTCATTATTGAATAAAAAAACTGGGAGGATGAAAAAACCACATTTTTCATAACCTTTTCATCTAATATTTACTTAGGATTCCAATAATAGCTGAGGGCAGTGTGCACACGCAGACACGCACTTATGCACACAAATGGACACAAAAAGATACGCATCTTGTCATAACAATCAGGACAGGAGCACAGACAGACAGACACACGCACACACACACACACACACACACACACACACAAACTGAGACTTGCACACATGTACAGTTCATTACCCTGCGGTACAGGCGCAGTGCGTTTCAGGGTCTCGGTTGACAGAGCCACTCTGTTGGGGAATGTTTGCTTATCCTGGCTCTCTGACAGCCTCCCACCCTCCCTTGGCCATTTCTTTCCCCATCTTTCTTTCCTGCCCTCATGTTCTGTGTGTAGCTCATAATAAAGTGTGAGCCCGACAGAGAGACATGAAGGGCAGACAGCGTCATCCTGCCTCCTCTTCCTCTGTTTACAGTGGGGTGGCCCGATCAGACAGCAAGCTCAGCGCCAAGGCCCTGTTCGGTAAGTGTACGCGACCGCATTCACTCGTGCTTGTGTGAGAATGAGAGAGAGGGGCAGCGAGGGGACTCTCAGAGGATAGGTTTGTATGAGTATGAGCTTGTTTAGGCTACTGTGTGTAAGTTATATACAGGTAAATACATATGCTCTCTGAGATCTGTTTTATGACACAATTTACATGTGGGGTGGGGGATATACTGAGGTATCCTGATTGAATATAAGCTGTGAGAGTAGACGTGAGTTGAAGTAAGAATGTCTTTACTTCGCTATCAATGTTGTCGACCATCGAACAAAAATGTTCTCCGCTTACAGATAAGGAGGAACAAAGGTTCAAGGGCCCCTGGTGACAAATTTACACTTTCTACCTCTGTCTCTCTACCTCCCTCTCTTCCACTCCTGATTATCTTTTTCTTTTGCTTACTTAGTGTGTCTATAGTAAATGTTTATTTCTCAGGAAAGTATAATTTATCTTACTGTCCCTCACACGCTCACACCTTCCCACCTGTTCAATACAACATTGGCTGTGTGGTTTATATTATTCGTACTTGCCTCAGATGTATTAGTTTAGGTGCATGAATGAGTGACTATGTGAGTTCAGCAGTTAGAACACTGTGAAGTGTGTTGAGGCACATTCTTGGTAAATAGCCCTTCATAAATACTGGACATTATAACTCAGTCAAACTCATTTGCGGGAATATTGAGTGGTGTTTTCCACTGGGCGGGGGGGGGGGGGGGGCATACTTGGTCTCGGAGATCCTTCATGGTGTCAGAAGATTTTGATATATTTTTACTTGAATTAACGTTTGATGCAAAGTATTTGCAAAATATATTCTTTCATAATGTTGGTGGCTTGGGCGTGAATGTACTGTTCACTACATTAAATTGTATGCAGTTTAGCGGTAACAATGAGAGAGAGATGCTTTGTGCCAGCTTGTGCATCAAAAATGAAGTCATGTGCTTAGCGTCTTTGAATGCGCAACTTCCATCGCTATTTGTGAGGGTGCAGGTGGGGCGTGTGCCGCATTCATTACTGTGCGGTCAGACAAGGGTGTGCACTACTGCATCCCGCAGGTAATCAAAAGGCCTATTCAGAGAGGAAGACGGAGGGCAGAGACAGAGAGGTGGAGTAAGGGAGAGGAGGGGCTGGCCGTATTGAGCTGCAGAACATGGCCGTAAAGGCTCCTAGCCCCCTGCCCATCACTGTACCAGAGGCTGGCACTCAGTGGGCAGCACCAGCTCTGCCTGTTGGCCAACACAGAGGGACTTGGTGCACTCTTCTTCTCTGTCCCCGTACACACAGCCCTTCCCTCCGTCCCTTTTTTAACGTCAAAAATGGTTGCTGACCAGGCCTCTATTTATAAAACATTAAAGATGTTGATGATTCTGAAAATAAAGAGTTATGCGAACCGTGTGAGATGGATGAGGAAATATGAGACGCCTTAAATAAATATAAATGCTACGAGCTCTTGTTCACCTCATGTTTTGCATTGGGGGAAAAAAAAATGTATTAATGAGGCCTGATTTGAGTCATCTTGACCTCCCTCTGGTATGTATCATAAGTGCGATGTGAGATGTGTTAAATTTCCAAACAGAAACCCACAATCTTATGTTACGTATTGAAGAGCAATGGCTAGAACCTGCCGGACCCACCAAAAGTCCAAAAAATGATCTTATGGGCCCCATCAGCTTCATATCACTTCAATCTGTGTGTTTTTGTGCACATTATAATGTTTTTTACTTGCTCATCCGTTTTTGAAGTGTAGCATCAATTCCAGAAGATTTGGGACAACGTTTAAGATGTAGATTAAAACAGCAAAAACACCACTTTTTGAAAAAGGGAGTTAGTAATGGTGGGGGGGAATCGGTTATTAGACAGCATAGTCTGTTTGTGCCGTAAGGAGTCTCGTACGGTGTGTGTCACCTGCCTGGTGCCCAGGTGGGAGACCTCCTAGTGCATGCGGATAAGCCCTTGGCCGGAGCGGGGTGAGATCCAGTGGTCATGGTCCACGTTGAGACCTATGACATAGATAAGGGTAGATTTGAGATTCTGCAAGACAAATTAGTTGTGTTGGCAAAAAAGATGAAGGGCAGGGCCTCCATGGTTCTGTTCTCCAGCGTCTAGACTTGTACCACATGCAAGCCAAGGGAAGCAGACATTTATTTGGAGGCTTCAAATGTGGCCAAAGTCGGGAATTTTGATTCTTTGACGATATAATTGATGAATAATCATTCTGTCATCGCTTTTCCATCTCTTAATTTCAGAATATGCAGATGCTTTAGCATCGCAGTGCTGCTGTTTATGGCTTGCCTCACTACCTTGATCCTCTCCACGATGTGTCTTTCACGGTCATTTAGACTGCCGTGGGCTTCAGAGAAGTCACTGTTGCACACAGTGCAATGAGGTGTCTTCCTTTCTGACCTTTTTTTATCCTTTTATTGTATCTTTGCTGCATTCTCAGTACTATAAGAGCGCACAGCACATTTGACTGTTAGCAATCTCTCGTGAGACCAGACATCTGACTTGAGGCTAAATTAGACTGTCGGTCTGTGAAAAGCGGACTCTTAAGTGCGAATCTTGTCAGCCTCCTTTCCAAGGTTGATAGTTCAGTGACTTACGAGGAGCAAGCGAGGGATTTAACAAAAAATAGCTGCCTTAGAGGAGCTGACGCTGTTTACTGAGAGACTCCGGAGTTAACAGGAGAGGTGGGAGGTCAGAAGGTGTGTGCTGTATGAGACTTTGACAGATGGTTGTAGATATCGGTGCTGTGGGGTAGCCTGTTCTGTGTTTGGTATGGGACTGTGGGATGCACTGAAAAAAATGTTTTGTTGAATGAACATAATTTTTTTAAGGTAAGTGGTTGCACAAAATATTTTCATCTGAAGCTAGATATTTCTATTATGTTGACTATTTGAAATTACTTATATTTTTTAAGTGGAGTTAAATAACACCTGTTTCTATTAAAATATGCTTAATTAATATATGGAACATTTACTAGGGGTCAAAATCACTTTTTTCAGTGTGTCTGTGCACTTGCACATGCATGTGTGTGTCCATGTTTCCATGTGCATATCACATAGATGTGACGTTTATGATCTGCACCCCAACTTATTGTTTTCAGACTGTGCCTGCCATAATGAGTGTTCACACTCAGGTGTGTTAAAGTCTGTCTCTGTGGGGAAATCACTTTCCCTTTACATGCAAACTTTGCTCCATCGCTCATCTGATGCTGGTACCCAGATTATGCAAAGTATTTGAAGGGCTCCTCGCCTGCTATGATATCAGTTTGGTCAGGATGGAGGTCAGGGGTAGGACATACTGATTATACCTGGTAGGAGCGACTGAGCGGAGAGAAACAGACACCGAAGAGAGAGACTCAGGTACATTGTACATTGACCAAAAATGGTGTTGCATGGTATATTCTGGATGGCAGTTGCCTGGCATTTACCTTCGTGGATACACAAAGTCTTGTGGCAATCTATGCTTGCATTAATTTTGTGCAAAGTCATCTGATTTTCATTCTGGAGAAAATGGTCTGAGACATTGGCTCGACTCTTAATCAGCTAAAATGATTATTTGTACAAATGTGGTTTCCATAATTCGCAAGTCAGGAAAATTGTCAAGTTAGGACGTGTCAGCTTTGAAATACTACCAAATCTGGCTCAGCATGTTTAATGGTCCGCTATGGCTGCATTAGTTGAAATTAGTTGGCGTATTTCATCCGATGTATATCGGGGTTTACTGTAGCCAAAGCTGGTCACTGAGTGGTCATGGTAACCAAATGTCAGAAATGTGTAATGAGTGAATTATAACTGTTGTTCCCGACAAATTTTTCGGCCTCTTTCACTCTTCGTAAAAACATTACGACCACTCATGTCGCCCTTTTGTGTTTAGGATGGTTAGCGTTCACATTAGCTGGGTTACTCATTGCTAACTTCAGCTGTGGGCTTGCAGCTGTTTTAACCTCTTAAGCCCCAGCCTCTTTTTTAGGTTTCTGTTTGAAAATGACATACCCAAAATGAATAGAGTATATCTCTGTTTGTGTAGCATGAAGTGTCAGAGAGGGTGACATGGAAATGTGGAGAGAGGGTTGATTTTCTGAAGCTACTCGGATTTTGATATTTGAACATTAATATGCTTGGCGTTTGAGTTGTGCTTGGTGTATGTAAAAATGACTTATATGTGCATGTAGCAGAGGCTCTCCTGTTTCATTTGATGTGTAATATGACTATATTGCAACTAAATTAGCGCGGCGTTGTAGGTATTTTGCTGCGGTGAGTCTAAGGTGAGTTTAAGAGGTTAACCCTTTGTTGCATGACTCTTTTCTTCTTTCCTGTTAAGGGCGGTGGGTGGGTTGGGTTAATTTAGTTACCATTATGCATCAAAGACTTAAGCAGTGTTATGCTTGGTGCTGGAAGTTGTTTAAGGCAGTTTTGCTTATAATTCTATAAATTTCTGGTGAGAAGAATGTCCATCCAAAACTTTTGCTGTCTTTGCTTGCAGTGGTTGGAGTTTGCCAACCCAGTGCCTGCAGCTACTACTGCAGTCTGTCATGACACAATGATCTGATCAGTGCAAATGTCAGTTATTAATAAGAAATGGGGTTGGCTTGACTTTCACAAAGGCACCTGCAGGCGTGCTTATGTTTCAGCTTCTATGAAGGTAGAGAGTGGAAAGGAAAACCATGTCTCTTTATAGTGAGGGTTCATTGTTTCTGCCTGGATGGAGGAGGTTTCAGGAAGCAGAAGTCGAGATAACTTTGCTTTGAAAGATGAAAAGTGACAGACGGAGAAAAATGAACATGAAACCAAAACTGGGTCGAGCCAAGGGGTCTAAGTTCGGGTTATATGGAAGAGACATGTATAGGATACTAGGACAATGTCATAAATTTGAAACATCTATGAATTCTTGCCAAAATCAAGTAAGCATTTGTCCGATAAATCAGAAATGCTCATGATATTCAAGTTCTTCGTTAGGCGTGATGGGGAGTTTTTCGAGAAGTCACATGGGCCATCTTTGGTTAAAATCAAATTGACTGTCATTTTAATCTGATTATATCTCACATACACTTTATTACTACCAAACTAGAACAAGATTTGACTGGTAATGCATTTGCGCTGCTCTAGTCAAGGAGAGTGTGCACATCATGAATTTGTCTTCTCTGAAATTCAGTCATCTACCAATCGGCGAAGCGCATGCCGCGATGAGGTACAGACTTCTATGGATGTGCATGCCACAGCTTCGCACAGACCTGGCAAAAATGCTTGTAAACGCGGTAAATTTGCTTGAGAAAAGATTAAATTTGGATAAATGGGAAAATCAGCTTTTTGAGTCCCTCCCTATGCCAATGCTTAATGTCCATGTGCAGTTTCAGAATGATTAACCAGCTGATAAAGTGGATTCAGACAGAGGAACATACAGAGTACAGTACAGATCGCATCGAAACGGAATTCTACCGCTGTAGGGTGGGGAGAAGGTAATGGTAACATCAGAGCAACATGAGGGTAGAAACGCGGTAGGTTGTCTGAGAAAGCGCGGCGCAGGGATGCAAAGCATTTATAGTATATAAAAATAGTAATATAGTACCCAGTCAGGAAACCCTTCCAGGATACACATCACAGGTGGTCCAGTATGTATCTTCTTTCATTTTAAACTTAAAATTGAGGTTATATTTTTTGCAGGTCCACATTAAATGCAAAAAAGGGGAATCCCCTTATGTCACGTTTTGACATCGGATATTGGAGTTCCAGTTCCTTGTTATCCGGGCTTGCTTCAGCTTGGCAGATAAATGAAAGGTAATATTTTGAGACAGAATAAGGATATTTTATTATGTAGAGCGCTGTGGTGTCCGCACCCATTTTCACTTTCCTTTGGATAAGTGCGCCTGAATTTATAAGGAATGTTGCAACTTAAGTTTTTGCGAGATAGAAAATAAATGAAGATCAGTTTTTTATCTGTTTAATTTCCTCATTTCATGTTTAATACAGACACACTGCAAGTTACAAAGGCAACGATATAAGACCATGCATATTCTGTTGAGGTTATATTCTGTTTCATTCTCAGTTTTTTTTTTTTTTTGATCTGTATAAGTAACTGCCGTTCCCCACTCATTTCTTTTTCGACTTTCCAGTATTTTTCCAACAAACTCTGAGTCCTGACATAATACAGTGTATCAGCTAGCTGAGTTCTTGAGAGGAAGAAATGCATGGCAGGACTTCTTTCTGGCATGTGGACTTTCCACCCCTGCAAGATATATGCATCAAAGTGAAAGCAGGAATACTGCCACAAGTACTTTACTCGTATATCTTGTTGGCTTTCTTGTCACTTTCCTATAAGCCAAAAACAAGGTCAAACCTCACAAGCATTCAAAATCAGTAGCAATAAGAATCAATAAAGTCATTAAAGAAATGTTAATAAAGAATCATACAAAGATTAGCATCTTGGTGAATTATATTGTCTTGTGACAAATGGAAACAGAGAGCAGAATAGAGGGAAGGAGGGAGAGGACTTATAAATGTGAATCTGTAGACTCCATCGTACGCATCAGTGCATTCCACTCCCCTCGTTGGCATAAAGGCATCAATGACTCATTTGGTTGAATATCTGTCGTCCTTTGGACAACTGATTAGAGAACTCTGACCTTTAATATTGTATTGTGTGTGTGTGTGAGTGTGAGTGTGTGTGCGTGCGGGCCTGCATGTAGGGAAGAACACAGGTGTCATAATATGATCACATGGTTTTGTGTGCTGTGGTGTTTTATAGTGACATTTTCGGATATGTGAAATAGTAATAGATGTAAATACATGTTTACATCACATTAAACTCTGCTATGGTACATATTTGCTTGTCTGCCTGCATTGTTAACATTTGATTCCCATTCCAGGATGTCAGTTGAAAACTCAGTCCTTACTGGAACCACAATTCCAAAATTGTCCTCTTTTATAACAAACTAAGTACTGAAAATACTCCGGATTAATTTGCATATTGCGCCGCCACTTGGCCAAAGTTATCATTTTTACCAATTGCAATAACGTAAACAGCTTCAACGCCAGTTCATATCGAATCTGCTTTCAAAATTTGTGTCATTTCAAAAACTAAGTCATTGACTTTGGGAGAAATGTAATTTTTTTTCTGTTAACACCACCTCTTGGCCGAATGTAAAATATCCACTTTCAGTAAAGCAAATGGTTTTGATGGGAGTCATATCCAACCTTCTATGATTGTTCTTGGTGTAGAGAGGTGATGCTGAGGACCTTAGAACCTTCCCTGTGGCATTAACATCAGGCCTAACTTTTCATTTTTAAAAATTCTTTAACTTTGACTGTTTACTTAATTTGACCTGCCAGATGGTTGTTACATACATGATCTCCCAAATCCTGCTGCCTCACAAGATTTAACAGTTTATTGGGAATCCCGTCAACATTCTTGGTGTGGATGTATGTTCGTCTGAGAAGTTTTCATGCAAATGCAGCCAGTCCTTGAGTTTTTTGTGGATTCTTTCCAAATTAAGATCTCATAATTGTACTTGAGTCGAGAACTATGACATGTTTGACTCATTCCCCTTTCCAATATCAGCCTTGTAGCCCAAGACTTCTTCATGGGTTCTTTCAAAGTTAAGGTTACATCACTCCCTATGGGTTAAAGGTGCACTACGTAAGTTACTTTCTGCGCGATTATATTTTTGTCTCAATTCGCCGACATCTCTCCACGATCCGTTAGCTGCCTGTCCCTAAATTCACTGTAAAAAAACCTGGGCTCTGGAGTCCGCGCAGGTGTCAGAAACTGCAAATAAACACAAGGGGTACAGGCTGTGCCCCATAACATAACAAACCGTCCCGGCCAATCACCGACAAGAGTTGACAGTTATGGAAGGATGGGAGGGAGGGAACTATGGGAGGGAGGGGCCGGGCTACCTCTCTTTTGTTTGAGTTTGAATGTCAACAGAAGTGAAAGTAAACAAACTTGCATAGTGCACCTTTAAGACCCGCATACATAAACAGCCATTAGTCTGAAACTTACAAAAGACGGATGTGTATGGTACAGGTCTCTCCTATTTGCTGCCATTGTTGTTTCATAAAGTGCCTCATCACGTAATTAGCCAGTGATGTCACTGGTTTTTAGGCATAATTTTTAAACTTTTGCAGGCCATCTTGAACCTGGTGGCATTGTCGAATTTGAGACCTTGTTTACAAACGCAGAGGGCTTTTCCATGACTTGTGTTCCCTGTTAGTAGTGATATATGATGGCTCATGCATGAAACTTTGTTATTTTTGGAGGGAACATAATAATAGAATTTTTGTGAATTTATGAAAATTGGTCCATTATGCTCATTTATGTTTCAGATTTTCAATAAGTATTTCTCATGGGAATCAAGCAAAATTAGCTGTGAACATTCCAGGAGCCCAGAGTAGTTCCCTTGTTGATTTCCTAGACTATACACCTTATAATGAATAATGAATTTAACACATGGAGAGAGTGCTGTGATTGCGGAGACATACTCTGCTGTCGTCCACTGACAGCATTTGTCTAGATTGGTGTATGTCACTTTTTGGCTGGTGGTAAAATGGGGTTAAACAGAAGGGGTTGATTTTATAGACATATTTATGGGTCATTTACATTGTTTAAAATATTAAAACCAGAGGCCGTTATGTATATTTCAATGCTATTTTGGTCTAGAAGAAGTGATTCAAAATCAAAACAACAGGGAGCATTATGTGAAAATGGGACAAGCCAAATCAGTCTGATCAAAAAGCTGCCCCAGCAAATAATTCAGTTCAGGATTTGCTTTAACCAGTCAGACGGCGGATGAGCTTGCAGAAGTGTACCTGCTAGTTTGCATGGCAGAATATGTGTTTGTGTGTGTATGTGTGAGTATTTGTGTGTGTGTGTGTGTGTGTGTGTGTGTGTGTGCGTGTGTCTACATGTGTGCATGCACACTCCCAGGTCAGATAACTGTGATATAGTCCATTTCCTTATTGCTCTGAGTGAGACTCTCCCCTCAGTGTCTGTGTGTTCCTGTCGCTGTCAATATCAAGAAACAACATGTGGGGATCAAGTCAGTGTTACTACTTTTGTTCACGCTTTCATGCATTAATTATTTGCTGTGACTTTGTGGGCTTTTGTGTGAGTGAGCCGGCATGTTTGTGTAACTTACTTCCTCAGATTTTCCCCTCTTTTTACCTAACAGAGCAAAGAAAGAAATACTCAAACTCCAACGTCATCATGCAGGAAACATCACAGTATCACGTGGAGGTAAGACTCCTTTTTCCACTCTCTTTATGGCTTGCTCATTTCTCCGTCTTGATCCATCTGTTCCCTCCACCTCTGTGGCTTTCTGATGCTCCCCTTGTCTTTCCAAATTTTCTTTGGCTTTCAGTTCTTGCTCCTGCTCGGTTGGCTGTTTGGTGCTAAAGAGAAGGACGGTCGTAAAATGGGATTGCTTTTATCTGAAGTGAGCCAAAGGCTGACATGTGGGTTAATGTTTAATTCTGTTCAATTTAGTGGCACCTTGCAGTCGAAAGATCCGTGAGGCTAATCCGTGACATGCTGTGGCACATCAATTATAGGACATTTTGTGCTAATAAATTGTGTAAAGACCTTTGTACAAAGGAAATGGTTAATCATGCAGACTGGCGGATATGTTTAATCTACAAACAGACACATAATAACTGAATAATTTATGTACATTTACTAAACTTTTATCAGAGTTTTGGCTGAATTGTGAACTCTTTATTATCTATCAAAGGGCGTTTGTCCATGGCTTCGCTGTGCCTTAGTTAGGCAATCTCTGCCAATCCACTCCTCATTCAATTTCCTTGTTTTGTTGGTTCATTCCATTTTTATTTCCCAAGTCATTTGACTAAATACAGAGTATGTGGTAATAGACAACCCAGTTGGTAAACACTGTGATAGTTGAGCCCTGGACTGAGGGCATTATGTTTGCAGATTGGGCGGTGTGTTGCTCGTTGTTAAATGTACTGAATAGCGCACGTCTCGGGCAGTATTACCATCACACTTGCCAACTCTTTGAGACACGTGCATTCCGGCTCTGTCCATGCTGTCAGTCATGTTCAATCTGATTGGTAAAACTGAGTGCTTATATGTCTAGCTAGGATGCCCTCGAGTAGAGTAGCGGTCGCTGTACACCCATTGCCAGTAAGCAGTTGTGATCATGGTTGTGTATAACTACTGTCTTAGGAGATTGCCAGCTGTTCCCGAAAAGGAAATACTATCTTTGGATAAAATTAGTAAATCATTACCGGACTGCAGCCATTCAGGGTCTGTGGAGCACCATCTGTAAATCCCAAAAAGGGAGGGACAAGCCTATTTGAGGTGTGTTGAGAATGTGAAGACTGGTGGTCCCCAAGTATTCTAGTCTTCATGTTTTTTGGTTTTACTTCTTTTTTTTTCACTGATACGAATAGTCAAATGTTATCGCCAATTGTCTACTCTTTTTCCCTGTGGTTTTTGGGGTCAGCCACGGTTAAGTTGGCCTTAGGAGCCAGACTTGCCGGTTATTGAATTAGGTGAAAATACAGATTATTTTGGTCAGAATGCATTTTGTATTCAATTCAGTGTGCCAAATCATGTGGCATTCTTGCGGTTCAGGAGTTGGCTTTGTACCATATTTGAGAATGTCAACGTTCAGTATTTACTGTGTTAGATTACAATTTTATGTAATCTCTCTGATAATATTGCTGTGATTACTTATGGAGATAGCCCCCTTTACAACTGGATAGTACTGAATGCAGCTGTGAAATACATATGAATTACTTTTAATTAATCTGAGATCGTGAGCTGCCCGTTCAGAATAATCTACTTATGAAAATAGATACTTTTCTAGACGATTATGAAGACATTTAAAATTAATGATTATGATGTCTGTCAATTACAATTTCTTTGGGACGTTCTTAAAACTTTCAATAAGTGATTTGTAAATCATACATGACCTGTATTACATTGAGAATATAACTCTGGCTTGAGTAATTCATATGGCTTTTTTGAGATGAAGCCCCACTCACAGATGACAGACTTCACAAATCTTAACCTCTTACAAACTTGGGGCCAGAATTGTCTTATGTGGTTACATCCACCTGTTGTTTCATAAACTGTATAATCCCAAGAGTACCTTCATACGTCAGTCTTTCCGGCCCACCCCCATCAACCGGGCCCACACTCTCAATCAAGGTGCAACCAAGGCACGATTGAATGAACAATTCATATTTAACGCTATAACACGAGTTTGTCACTAAAGTGACTATATCCCCCGCTGTTAAGTCACCAAAACCGACTGGTGTCTGCGCATTCCCAGTAGGAAGGTTGGTACCAAAAAGAATTGAAATAGGTTGACTCCTTCTTGAGATATCGTGCTGACAATGTTCGGGACGGTCGGACGGACGTACGCATGTACGGACGGAGCTGAATACTATATCCCCCGCTTCGCGCTAAACGCGCGGCGGAGAATAATAAATTAAAGAACATTGCTGACTCTGGAAAATAAGTATTTGTAGCAACACAAACCCTGATAAATACACTGAATGATAATGTTATGATAATGTTGTGCATGCAGAATGGAACGAAAAGGCCATCTGTGGGTGGCTGCAATATAAAGCCATCGTTCTTCTATGCATACAAATTTTTGTTTAAATATCTGCCCTCTGAGGTACCACTTAAACTGTCGATAATATATGAGAACACTTTTTATGACGCTGCATAAAATGTGCATTAATTCATCAAACAATTTTTTTTTTTTTTTGTGGAAAAAATTTTGGGAAATTTATAGTTAGAGCTTGTTCAACCTTGCCTGATAGCAAGCAGCTAGCCTGAGGCAGCATCTGCCCTTCGAAATACTACAGCTGTTGTAAAGTCAGTATTCATATCGATTGTTGATAGTTTTTGGTCAAAAATACAAATCATCAAAAATGTCTCTGAGTAACAGTGAGGGGACTCCAACAGGCAAATACCAAAAATGTGTCCGTAACTTTCAAATGTGAGTTGGTCTACTTCTCTCATCTTGTATTGATCTTCTCATAAACAGGAGAACGCTTTTATTTCTGTCCTCACTGAAGCACAAACCAGCACATTCCCTTTCTTCCCCAGCACCTCGCCACCTTCGTGATGGATAAAAGTGAGTCCATTGCCACAGTGGATGATGCCATTAAGAAGCTGATCTTGCTGGACTCGAAAGACAAGATCTGGACCCAGGAGATGCTGCTACAGGTCAGCGACACAGCCATTCGTCTTCTGGATTGCGACACCCAGGTATGTGCCAACTGTAACAGAGGCAAGTTGAATGGCCTGCATAACGGTTATTGACAGGTTACTTTACGTAATAATGGTCTGGTGGCTTGTAGTTTTTCTTGCTGGGCAATTCTGCTACTTTTGCTAGAGAGTATAAACTGTTGTTTTCAGTTTGAGGATAAACAAAGTACTAATTCAGGTTTTTTGATGATGATTCTATAATTTTTTCTCCCCAACTTTGAATGATTCCATTATTTTTTGCCCTCTATCTTGATCTGGAAGAAATATGCCATTAAATAGAATATTTAATCAAATTTGTTTTTGCTGTGTTTACTGAAGCCAGAATGCTCAGCTATTGTACAAAAATGGTTTTTTCTGTCATCTGATTTGTTGATTTGCTGTGAAGGAAAAAAGCTGGATGACATCCTCTAAGAGTGGTGATTTCATAATTTTTTACCAGGGGTTATAGTGGGATAGATTTATTAATGTAATGTTTGTGTCATTAAATAACATGCGAGAACAACTTTTTTTTTTTTAGTTAAATTATGATGAATTGTCTTCTGTGTATATGAAGCAGTGTTAAAGGAGAAATCAGGTGTGACATTGACTTGGAGTGTATTGAAACACGATAACGAGTACTAATCTTTGTCAAATACCCCACCTCCGTACACACGCAACATTTCAAAATAAATGGCTTTTTAGCCGAGATTCCCAACAGGCTTACAATAGTAGTGAGTCGGGCATAGCGTTGCTATGCAAAGAAATCCCTATTTTTTCATCATTAACAAGGCTCAAAGTAGCTCCACACTTCATCGGTAGAATTCCGAGGGCCCTGACATTTAAAACGAGGCACTGAGAACTTTTTTAATAAACTACTGGTGCATTTTCAAAGACTATTATGCAAACAGTACCTTGAGGTAGTTTCCAGTCGCCTCCATCTTGAAAGTCACGATAAGTCGATTGACGAGCACGAACAAATAGGAAGGATAGGGGAACAGATTGAGGAGCACAAACGAATAGATTGCAATCTATTACCCTATCTTTCCTTTTAGTTCGTGCTTGTCAATCGACTTATCGTAACTTTCAAGATGGAGGCGACTGGAAACTATCTCAAGGTACTGTTTGCGTAAATATTTTTTAATAAACTACCTGTTTACTAAAACAGGCATTTAGTCATGATAAATGCGGCTCCGGCTCCGACTGCAAGGATCACCCGCAATTGGGTTGGGCAGGGTTGAGTTTGCAGGGCTGATTAAATTGCATCAGAGATACACTAAGCCCTCACTACCAACTGCGCAAATTGCAGCCGTCTGGCATCACAAGGAAGTAACACCTAGTCTGGTGTAAAATTTGGTCCCCACATGTGAATTCTGTTACATAATGTGCGTCAATTTGATCAATCCACGTAATTTTGTGTCGGTATATACCTGATGTAAACATTATACTATTTTTTACTTGTATTATGACAGCGGTTCTCAAACTCGTTCCTGGCGCCCCGCTGTGTATGCTGGTGTTGGTTACAACCACAACTTCAATCTTAGAATTTTAAAAAGGTGTTGATTTGTCTTAATTACAGACAAATTCAAGACAAAGGAGGAATTTAAGTCTTCAAAAGGTGATAAGCACACCTGGTGTGCATTCAACAAATTTCAGAGACAATTGCATTAATTACCTTGTTTAAGTGTCACATACAGAAATTAGAACTGTGAATATATACATGGCTGGAAGTATTTAAACCAAGGAGATCCAACAATTTCAATACACTTAAGAAGTGCACAAGTAAGATTATTTAGATATCTAAATAGCGCGCAAATCAGCTAACAATTATCAATGGCGAGGCAGCGTGGATCAATCAGTACCCAGCAACCAGGTTGCGCCTGATAGTTATACCTGATTTAATGCAACAATGGAGCACAAAATCATAAAAAGCACCTTAAATCAAAATCAATATTAAGGCCATTTGGTGCCAAGGTATTCAGAAAATGTATATAATAACGTTCCTTTCTAGATAGGAGATTTTCTAAATTTCCACCTCTTCTAAGAAGGGAAACCTTCTCAATGCCAATATACTTGGGTGGTTATGGGATGATTAGCCTCTATGAAATAAGCAGCCACAGGGTAATTAAGGTTTTACCATCTAATAGTACTGCGGTGCTCCGCAATGCGGGTTTTTAATGCCCTACTTGTTTTACCAACATAAGCCTTCCGACATGGGCAGGTAATAAGAGAAAGCACACCTTTAGTATGGCAGGAAATAATTCTCTTAATCAGGATAGATTTACCAGAATGTGGATGTCTAAAGGAATTAAAACGACAAGTATGGTGACATTGAGCACAGGACCCACAGCGTCTATTACCATCTGAGATTGGTGCAAGTAAACTTCAGTTGGGATCAAAAGGCGGGAATTAAATCGGATTTTACTTAGTGATCCCTCAGATTGGCTGGTTTAAAAACCACAAGAGGCGGGTGTTTGAAAATGTGATGAAGACTAGGATCCGATTGGAGAATATGTGTTTTTTTTCCCAATGTCCTTGATTGTCTCCGAACATTTAGAATATTTAGTATACTTGTAAAATATAACAGAAAAATTTTTAACTTTAATATTCCTTTGAAAAAAATTCCTATTTCTTTGAAAAAAATCTGACCTAGGTTGAACATTAATGCGATCCACAGCTGGATTAATTTGAGTAGGGTTATTACCCCAAATAAATTTGTTCTTCATCTCAATCATATTTCTATGGAAATCCGGTTGTCTACTGCATATCCTCTTCACCCTACAGAATTGACTGTAAGGGAGATTGTTTTTCAAAGGCAGAGGATGGCATGAGTCAGATCTAAGTAAACTATTGCGAGCTGTGGGCTTAATAAAAAGGTAAGGATGAAGTGTATCGTTTTTGTGTTTGATCCGTAAATCGAGAAAATTGATATGGTTAGAATCAAGGGACATTCTCAATTTATGGATCTTACGCAAAAACGATACACTTCATACTGACCTTTTAATTAAGCCCACAGCTCGCCATAGTCTACTTAGAGCTGACTCATGTCATCCTCTGCCCTTGAAAAACAGTCTAATCCGCTGATCAGCTGGAGTTGGTACACAGCGGGGCAGATCCGGAGCGGAGGTGCTTGCTATCTGGGATGTCACGTCACATAGACTGGCCTTCTGCTGCCACAAATCCAATAGCTTATTTTCCTCGTCCATGGACCAAACAAATCCATCTCTGCCCGCCATCTTGATTTTCTGGGTTGATTAGCCAAGTAATGTTATTCTGGTCTCTGATTGGCCCAGCAACTATCCACATCACCGACGTTTCTCAGAAGTCTGTCCAAACTGCTCGGATAGGATTGACCCAGTCCAACTATAATCGATTTTGGAACACATAATCTGTCAGATCCAAGCCAACTCAGCCCAGTTTGAACCGACTAAAGATGACATACGTTGGTGTCATATACACACCATGAAATACGTCCACGACTTGACGTGATTCCTGAGTTGGTTAGAGTCGGGTCAGGTTGTGACTAAATGTCTGATGTAGCCAGGTTTTAGCAATATAGCAGCTGAATCTCACAGCCTCATAGTTGTGCTTCACAGTTATATTCAATTTCCTGCTTCTCTGTGTAATTAGCTGGAGTACACATGGGCTACTCTCTCTCTCTCTCTCTCTCTCATCTATTTATCTATCTATCTTAGGAGGAACTGGAGAACTTCCCTTTACCCACAGTGCACATGAGTCAAACAGTGCTGAATCAGACTCGCCACCCTTCCGTGCTGCTGCTGGTGTGTCAGGACCACGAACAACACCGCCCTGACATCCACTTCTTTCACTGTGATGAGGTGGAGGTGAGGGGCATTTACTACATTTGCTGTACTGTAGCAGGGACTGACAGCAATGAGGGGAGGTGCAGTTAATGGAGATTAGAAGTGGCATTACGTACATAGAGACCACGGAATGTGAGAGGAGGGCACATCCACTGATGTAGGAGTAGAATTTTGCCATATATTCTGAGATTGGCTGAGGTCAGTGATTGTGCTACATACAACTGGTGGAGGTGTGTGTGCCATATAGTATTCACTAGAAATGACTGTACATATGATGTTGAGTGACTCTGATTCTCTGATTATTCAAGTATTGCAAGTATCTTATTACATGGACACTGTATGAACTTTGAACTGGAACGTGCAATGCTCAGCGGGAAATGTTTGATTGCTGTTGAATGAGTTCCCCTGATCCCTCAAAAACTTTTCTCTCTCCTCTGCAGGCTGAAATGGTCCATGCTGACATTGACAGTGCCCTAGGTGATAACAAACATGGCAAGAAGATGCGGCCACAGACCCTCAAGTAGGCTATCCCTGCATGTTCCCTCTCCCTCCTCTTTAAGCCAAAAGTTTTTTGGCCTGTGTCTACAGACAGCTGTTTTTGTACTGGCAGCAGCAATTTTCTCTCTGAAATTCTATTGTCAGCATTGACAGCACTCAATGCCCTTGGCGGAAAAATAAAACACCCTCAATGTACAGCTTTTCTCCTCTGCTCTCACAGTGCTCTTAGCTGAAAACTGTTTAACTTTTGGAACACTGTTGGACTCATCAATGTCACTTCTCTCACACTGACGAATCAAACACAAGAAGAGGGCGGGACTTAAAATATCAACAACAAAAGCATTGCAGAAACGGATTCTGGCTGCACAGCTGTGTTGTTAATCAGCTATCATTAGCAAGGTACAGCTGAGACTTGCTGTAACAAACCTTTCTGAGGTAACCTCAAACTACGGGGGCTTGATATTTGCAGCAGTGGATTGGTGAAGAGCTTAGATGACAGTTTTTGTAACCTAGCAACAATAAGTGCTTGAGAGGAGCACTTTGAAAGTGAGGGCATGAGTGCTTCCAGCTCAAAAAAAAAAAAAAAAACACAGTCTGGACACCAAGCCTTACTGTGGCAAAACTAGCACTAACTTTACTGTGGCTGCTCCTCCTAAACAGAGTCAACCAGGAAAAGATGAGGCACCATCGAGAAACCATAATACCACCATCAGCCCCCAAAGATCCTGGGCCAGCGGTAAAGGGCAAGGTGGCAGCCATGTCCATGCAAGGTGGGCAAACAGGTGACATTATACGGTAAAATGAAACCAGAATGAAAATGATCATTATCAACTACCTGCCTCTTTGTGATAGAGATGCACAGACACGGGTCCATGGAGCAGGACCCCGAGTTCCAGGAGAAGACATCTCAGCGCATTGAGATTGATGTGGTGAGCCCCGCTGTGCTAAACTGACATCGAAATGCAGGATTCAGGAGGAAGTATCCACAACTAGATACACTGACACGCACACACACACACACACACACACACACACACACAAGAAGGAGTACAAACTACTGGAGGCACTGACCAGTGGGCGCACTGTCAAATAGAACAGTCACTATACACAATACATGGAGACAATGGAAAAAAGACAATGCACCAGGAGATGACAACACTTTGGGCCAATGTGGTGAAGCCAAGTTGCAAGTCTGAGAATGATTCTTCCCCCCTTCCCCAGCAAATTCTCAACAGCGCCCTGGACGACATTGAGTTTTTCGTGGCGCGGCTTCGGAAAGCTGCAGAAGCCTTCGCACAGTTGAAGCAACGCAACAAGAGTAAGAAGAATAAGAAGAAAGGCCCAGCAGGTACAGACGGCCTCCAGAACCTTCTTTATCACAACACTCATCTTTCCTCCCCGGTGAAAACCTCTCCTCTTCATTTCATTTTAAAGTGAAACTGAGGCCAGAGAAATGAACAGTTCTTTTTCTGAAGCTACATTAGTTTGAGACCAAACTAATATCATTTTTAGAGCGCTTCGACCATCCACGTCTGAGAAAATAAATTCTAAGAACTCGAATCGACGGCAACGGGCAACGCCGTATTATTTTAGCAGGCTCGATAAAGTTTGTTCGTAACCAAATAAAAAACAGCAGGTAAAAAGCGACAATTGCATCGAAATTACAGATAAGAAAAACATGTATGACTAATATGGGGTGACAGGTAATACATTTCAGTTGTACATGGGCGAAAAAAAAGATTTTAATCTCACTGAGACTTATAGCTATTTAAATGGTGGAAATAAAATCCTTCTCTTCAGGTCTTTTTACAGGCAGCCTTCTCGTGTGTCGTTAATGCATGAACCGTACTTTGCTTTTAATATAAAAAAATAAATTGTCTGTACTCTTACTATAGCTTTTAAGGTAAGAACCACGTGCAATGATTTAAGTGATCCAGCCACTGCTTTCATAAAAGAGCAGTCCTTAGTATCATTTTTATATAACTTTTATAAGTCTAAGATGATTTAAAATAAATGCTTGCTGCCTGCATTTGTGAAATGGAATGATGTGCTTTTGGCCAACTTAATATCAGAGGAAATTGAAAGTTTCTTGGGGTTGATGCTGGTTATTAGCAGCCCTAGAGACATGCAATGTAGTTATGGGTAGAACCTAGCTGGGGTAAACTCCATGTTGGATGTAAGCCAGACTGGGCAAGATCCTCACAGTGGAGGTGGTAGTGTTGTTAATAGCTGTGGTCTGATTGTGGACAGAGGGAATGCTGACCCTTCGAGCCAAGCCTCCGACGGAGGCGGAGTTCATCGATGCGCTACAGAAGTTGAAGCTGGCCTTCAATCTGCTCGTGAGTCAGTGTGACGAACTGAAATACCTTGCTTTCATGGATCTTTCTGCATGTTTTTCCACTAAGTTATTTTTGTTTGCCCTTGGCTTAATAAACATTTTGTTGTGGCTCTGTTTTGTCTAATCATGTTGTGTGGTCTTTAGTCTCCACTCAAACCCGCCCTGCTTGTTTCTGCCGGCTGCAGGCCAGACTGAAGAAGCACATCCAGAATCCTAGTGCCCCTGAGCTGGTTCACTTCCTTTTGGGGCCCCTAGAGCTGGTGAGGAACATACGGGGACATGCTGACATATCTGATGGCATAAAGCAGAATTAGCTATATTTTACTGGCATGAAGACTTAGAGATCGCAAGGGTTATGATGATATAAACCTGTTAAACGCTGTTTCCCAAAAGTATTTGCAGTCCGTTCACACACTGAAGAATATTTTCTCTGGATTTTGATTTCACAATTCTTGGCCAGTGTTCTAAGACTGTAATGCTGTCAGATATTAAACATTTTCATCATACATTGCATGATATCAACTTTGAAAGGATAAGCGTACTGTTTAGCGTTTAGAAAGTATTTTTTTTATGGTGTGCAATGGTTGTTCTCCAAAAGACGTCATTTCCAGAGTTTAATGGAGATGTGCCGTTGAGCGTGATGTTGCCATAGTTATGTGTCATTGCTGAAGTTGCTAACGGGAAACGAATGTAAAGAGGTCGTTCATTTTTAAAGTAAAGGTTTTCGTGATGGGTACAAAATTGTTGTTAACTTCCAGAAAAATGTACTCAGTGAATATTAGAAGTATTTACACTGATCAGCCACAAGTTTAACCTTGGTGCGCACCATTGATCTGTAATTTTGAGGTTATGCACATTATTTAATTCATCTGTGAGTGCTTTGGATGTTTTGGTTCATATCCATCTGGTGCTTTAAGTATGCTAGGTTTACATTTAAAATGCAATACATCTTTAAAATTAATCTATTAAATTTTCCTGCTCAAAGAATTTATTTAATGTACTCAAAAAGTATACTTGATAGCTGGCAAGCGCGCTGATTCAGACATTACTAAGGCCTGTAGAGAAGATGCACAGTTAAATTTAAATGATGTGCTGCAGGGGTAATGGATTCTGTGGCCTGTAGGTGTTGCAGAGCTGTGGGGGTCCGGATCTGGCCAGTTCCGTCCTCTCACCGCACCTGTCCCGGGACGCTGTGGAGTTCCTGAGAGGGAACCTCTCCCCAAAACAGATGGCTCTCATTGAGCACCTGGGGAAGAGCTGGACCGTACCCAGGTGCTCACTTTATGTGTGTACATGTACGTGTGTGTGTGTGTGTGCGTGTGTGCGTGTGTGTGTGTGTGTGCACACATGCGTGCATGCGGGAGAAAGAAAAGTAAAAATGATGAATTAGATACAAAAAGAAGTGCAACTCTCACTGTACTTAATTAACCTCTCATGTACACTTCGTGTTTTTTCATGCACTTGTTTTTTCATTAAATGGCAGGGAGTGCATATTTTAATAAGTCAGCTGTGATGCATGTGTTCCAAAATACAGTAAAAAAAAAAAAACTAAAATGTGAATGTCTGCAAATCCCACAAGTTATAAATATTCAATTTTCCCAACACTTATGGCTGTTTTTGATTGCCTAATTAAATACTACTGCATTGTGAAATTAAACTCAATGCACTTTCTTTTTGAGCTCTGTGAGTTTTTTTATGATCAATGTTAGTTCACACCTATTATTATTCACATTGTAAATTTCCCTCCAGAAATGATTTTTAAAAATTCCCTTTAGCTCTGAATGGGATTTCTTCGCTCCATCACGTATTCCATTTATACAGGAAACGGTTTCATCATAAACTATTCGTTCATTCCTTTCTCAGAGCCGATTGGCCGAGAGAGCAGTGTGCCCCCACCTACTACCCAAAGTTTCGCAATGGCTGGGAGCCCCCAGCTGAGCTCATTCGTGCGTCGCCGTGGGAGACAGAGGGGTCAGCTTTACCACCCTCCCTGGAAGGCGGGAAACTGTCCAATGAAGTGAGAGATAGAAGAACAGCAGGCTCTCCTTACTGAGACGTTTTTCCATTAAATTGGAGGAAATTAGAAAGTGTTTTTTTTTTAATAAGCAGTGTAAAGCTGCTTTCACACCAGACACGTAACAAATTTTTCGCACGACAGATTACATTCAAAGTCAATGTAAAGACGCAAAACGCGTGTATTCGCGTTGACTTTGAATGCTGTCGTGCGAAAAATTTGTTTCGCGTCCGGTGTGAAAGCGGCTTTATACTTTGTTTTTAGTTACTGTATAATAATGCTTCCAATCTTATTTCTTGTGGCCATCTCGCTCTCTTTCAGTTTCCAACACCAAAGCCCTATAACCCTTCAAATGGGTAAGTCAAGCAGAATGTTGCAAATCACTGTTGCCATTTACAGTTGTAAAAAAAATTATGACCTAAAATACATCTGTTTGGTCATGGGAAACTACACTACAATCCTACAAACCTGGCTAAGTTCCAGCAGCTCATGTTCTAGAAACTGGAGTCCACCTTGTGCTCTAAACCAAGCTTTACACAAGGTGATATTTTGTCTGTGAACCACAGGCAAAATTACTGTTTTGCCTATTGACAACATGCACTTCCTTGGCAGAGGTGAACAAGTGTATGTGTCAAATTCATCTTTTCACTTACACCATGGCTAAGGTGCCCGGAAAATTAAGTTAGACACCTAATATGATTGGCATGCTGTACAGTCTCAAGGAAGAGTTTTACATCTCCAGTTTCGTAATACGTTAGACTCAAGACCCATGCCTTCAAGCACTGAAAATATGACATTGATCACTTGTGTTCCTTTTGAGATATATACCCACTATAATGACCCAAATATGCACTTTTTATTCTGAAGCAAACTTCAGGAAATGAAAATGTTGTTACGGCTTATGTTACAGCTTCATCTTGAGGCAAAGCATCATTACGGGGGCCATCTGTATGGAACATCTTTACCAAAACTTTGCGGCAGTATGCTTTTTGGTTGCAGTACATGTTGGCATGTGTTATCATTACACAAGTAGATCATTCATGGGCCTTCAATGTATACCTCTCACTTCTGTCTAGGACATATGATGCGCCTTCACGGAAATTTGCCAAGGTCTGCTATCGCTTCGTAGCTCGCAATGCCAATGAGCTGTCGGTGCTGGAGGACGAGGTCTTAGAGGTAAGCCTGAAGGGAAATGAAGGGAGCAGATTCAGAGTGTTAAATCACCATCAGAAAAAACTACTTTCTTTGTTGCAAAAAAAGTAAGTCCCTCCTTCAAAATCAAGGTGTAATGAAAAAATTGGAAGACATCACCTACATTTTAGAATAATGGAGGTATCAGTATTTCATGATCTTTCCCAAACTTCTACACTATTGTTTCAGTATTCCTGCCCGTTTTGGAAGAAATGCTGAAAGTCTCAAACTTTTATGCAAATTCTGCTTTAACATTATGGATGGTTCAAGGAATCTCTGTTTATTTTGACTTGGGGTAGACAACTTCTGAGAAACTAACAAACTAGAAGTTTTCCTCAGAGCATGTGTGGGGCCTTGTGTGCCTCTGTACGCTCATAAGAACGTTATATATGGGCAGTGTCAGTCGACGTGCTCATAGTGTGAACCAAAGTTCTCATCACTATCTGTGAGTGTGTTTGTGCATTATTCAGACAGCCCATGTGCTGCCCCCTGCAGGTGATAGAGGATGACAAACAATGGTGGAAGCTGAGGAATCGCAGTGGGCAGGCAGGTTATGTGCCCTGCAACCATCTGGATGTGGTGAAGCTGGAACAGCCACACGCCCCGCCAGAGCACGGCTACAACCAGGTACTCATAAGCGCTCATGCTCTTACACTATATACAGTACTGTGCAAAAGTATTGGGCACCCTGCACTTCATAAAATTGAAATCTGTATTGGATGTTTACTATTTGTCTCCATATTGGAGTTCCTGAAGATGAAAAGTAAATTAGAAATTCCAAATGCTAATTTAAAGACAGGTTTCAAAAGTAAATGTTTGTATTCCATTAAAAATAGTTGATACAGATATTGTAGTCTTGACAGAGCCTTGATGTCAGCATCATCGTAGCTGTTCGTAATTTCTTGGCGGGATAGACGCAAGTGAGACAGTCATCTACAGAAGAACGATGCCAAGTTCTCCACTCTGTTTGGGACAAGCGAAAGGCCAATTATCTTATAAAACTAAAGCACAACAGGACAGTGTCCTAAATTATTTGGCAAAGGGTAGTCACACCAAATATTGATTTGATTTATTTTTTAACAGTCTGCAGCTCCGTTTAGTTCATTTCTCAGTTAATACACACTATTAATTTCATAATTGCTGCAAGCATATTAGCCCTAAGAAATTGCTTTAAATGTGCCTTAGACTTTTGCGCAGTACTGTACACATTCACATGCACACCCAGGTACCCATGTTCATGAAGTACATTAAGTACAACCAGATAATGGTCAAATACTATTTAATTTCACACAGTCATGCACAATGAAAGTACCCATAAACTAGTGCTCATAATTGAAATACTCGTAGTCAAACACCCACACAAATGCACGCTAAACAAATGGCATCATTAATTTGTCTCAGATCGCTGTACAAAATTTAGTATAAGACAAAGAGAACACGAGCAAAGACGATGTCCAGTTTTCAGTAGGGATGGATATCTTTAGGACGGCATCGAGATTAATACTTTTATTGGTACTAAGTGACGGTTTGGTCCTTTATCGATACACTTATTAGTTCTTTTTCTTTAGGAAATAATGATTATTTTTAAACAAAAAAATTTTTTTTAAAAAGAATACATTCTGAGTAGGATTAGTATTTATTTATATTTTAAATATAGCTAAATATCATTTCTAGAGCAGCAACAATAATGTTTACAACATCAAAGTCGTTATATAAACTCAAAAAATTAAATAACATTCCAGACATCCAAATACTGAGGAAAGGGAAGAACACAGAACACAGATGAAAGTCAGTATCAGTCCTTAATTACGCCCTCTGTTCTGCATCTGCTGCAGCAGTGAGCTAAATGTACTAGAATTTGTCCAATTTTGGTGGATTTCACTTGCAACTCCTCCATGGATACCATGGTACAGGTGTCCTTCTAGTCAAGAGTGCTCACATAACCTGGGAGAAATAAGTTCTTAGAAGTTTGTATGGATTCCTTTGTGATTTCTGGGAAGAGTACAGTAATTTGATGCACCCTTGGAGGAATTTTGGTTGGCCAGCCACTTTTAGGAAGATTGCACACTGTTCCAAGTTTTCTCAATCAGTTGAGAATGGTTTCAACTCGGCTTACCGGAGTCCCAGAGCCTTTGCAATTCCTTTGTAACCTTTTCCCAGCTAATAAATTTCAATAACTTGATCTCTTCTGAAATTTTATTTTTTTGACCAAGTCATAGTTTGCTGCTTGCTGAGACGTTTTAGTTATCGCTTACCTGGTAAATTTAGTCAATTGACTGATTGAGTAACAATGGTGTAATTACATTTTTGCTCTGGGCCAGTTGGCCTTGGGTTATGTATTTTGTTTTTTATACATTCTCTTTGTGGTATATCATATTGTCTATAAAGATATGAAACCATTTCATGCGACAGATATGCAAAAATATAGGAAATGGAGGTGGGCGGAATACTTTTTGCAGGTCTGCGTACACGCTTACCTGCAGCTAAACTGCTTTTTATTCCAGTAACGGAAAAATAGCTTCAAAGCCATGATGTGAAACACCAGCGTCGCATATGAAACTTGCCTCCCCTCCTCCCTCTCTGCCCAGTACAGCAGTGTCTCTCTCTGTCCTCAGCTTGGCCAGTCCTACAAGACCTCCAGCCCCATAAGCCGGGGTGACAGCTTTGAGGCATCGAGGTCTTCTCCCAGGGATAAGGATGGTGAGTACATTTCTATGGTGCATATTTTTTCTGCAAGCTCATAAAGTTGAAAAAAAAAGCACCCCAGTTTTATTCTTTAGATTCTTCCTTTCTTCTTTCATTCTTTAGATTATATTACATATTGTGCTGTAGGCTATGTGAGTATTTAAGCGGTGAATATGAAATTAAACAAGAAGACTGTCTGCTTTACTTTTTAGGAATTTACATCCCATTTTGGAATATCAGATCTTTCTATCGTAGTACTTCTTTCCAAATACTTATGGCCTGCACTGTATTTAAATCTACATTTAAGAGCCCGATTTTTCCAATCATATGTGATATACGCAAGGACCGTCACAGCCTCATTCATGATGCGTCAGTTGGAGTGATACTTCCGTTCATATTTAAACGTACAAATCACTACAGCGATTAACTTTTTAATTGGCTTCCCAGAAAATTTTATAATTAACATTATCAACACAATAATAATTTGTTTCAACTAGTTTGAGGCAACATTATTCTCCAAAATTAACTCTGATGGCCAGTTGTTCCAATATTTAAGGTGACATGAACGTTGAGTGGTGTCACAGTGCCCAGCAGAGGGAGCTCTCTGAGATTGCTCGTAGCCACATTGTGGTTGGTTGGTTTCTGAAGATGTTGAATGCTGCCACGGCACTGTAAGAAACACCAAGTGTTTCAAAGGGACCAGTTGGCTGAAAACTAATGGTAATAGAAGTGCAAAACCAGCGGAAATGAAGTGCCTCTGATGTTCGTTATCTGTGTATGAAAAGTAAAAAAAAAAAAATGGCAGTATTTGATTGTTATGATTTTGGTTGTTTTCATCGAAACATTGACAAAGTGAAGCATTTCACACGTGTTGGTATATTCCATGTCTTTATAATTATTTTTTAATATATTTTTGGTGTTGTTTGTACATTGCCAGTGAGGCGTGCCAGTAATTTTGGAACCCGCTGTACATTTCAGAATTGGCAGTAATGGTAGTGAGCAGGCGTCTGCACTAAGTCATCATGAGGAGTTGCAGTTTCCAGAAGGACTATGGTGTGAATGAATTATTTTATGCTGGTATCTCTCAGTGATGCGCTCTCTCTCTCTCTTTTTTCTCATAGCAAGGACACAACACATGGATGAGGTGAATGACGAACTACTGCTGAGGCTCACCTCAAACCAGAGTCTGCCTCCAGCCCGCAACTTCCGGGTAGAGCGACAGTCCTCCACCACTGTCCCGCTCAGCTTTGACTCACAGTCTCAGCAGGTCACTGCCTGGCTCAATGCCAAGGGCTTCAGTAAACCGTGAGTGTCTCTCGTGTTAGTCAGAGACGAGTATTTCTGACTGTAGGTTTCAATATGTGCACTTATAGGTGCCAGTGGTGTGGAAATGATTTTGCGTGTGAGCATTAAAAGTGTTTGTGATTGAATCTTTGAGACGGCATCTGCTTGCGCCTGTCAGCCTGTGTGACTTTTGTAGTGTCTTATGTTGTTTGTCTGTGGTCTTGTCGTTTAGATAAACTCCAGTGTCACTGGGGTATTTTTCAGTCAAAGGTCACTCTTGTAATTCTAAGCTGTTATCCAAATGAGTCTATTCTGTTTTTGCTTTTTTTCTCGATCTCTTTCTCTCTCGTTCCCTCCTCAGCTTCCCTCACTATTCTGCGCCCAATGCCCACCAGTCCGCCCAAATTTCATCTTTTCATTACTGTCTTTCCCTTCATTCCCCCTTTTTCCCCTCTGCAGCCTTTCGCTCTGTCTTCTACCCTTTCAGGTTAGTAATGCTTTATTGGTGTGACAGTATCATGCTAGAATAACCAATGAAATGCATGAAGAAAAAATTGAAAATGAAGTAAAAGTGAAATTGACTTTCGCTCTTACTCTCTTCTTTTGATTCTCAGAACAGTGGACTGCCTGGGTAAACTGACGGGGGCTCAGCTCTTCTCTCTCAACAAGGAGGATCTGAGGGCAGTGTGTGGGGACGAAGGCTCTCGGGTCTACAGCCAGATCACTGTGCAGAAAGCCCAGCTTGAGGTGTGTTTCTGTGACACTCTAAACCCTCTTCGTGACAGTCGAACCATATTCAAATAAAATTGAATTGAGCAGCTCTCGCAAATACGACCTCGGTGTGAAGACCGTGGCCGCGTACAGTTAGGTCCATTAATATTCAGACAATGACAAAATGTTCATTGTTTGAGCTGAACTGACACATTTTGAGTATTCTTTTGTCGCGTTCTTATATGCACGCTTGGTAGAACTGGCGAACTGGCCCAGTGAGCTGCATGCGCCGGTGTTTTCAAGAAAGTGTGAATTCTAAAGGTGGCTACACCAGTTACTCAAGCTTCTGCGTCTTGTGTGAGCATCATTTGAGGGGTGTATTAGTTTGTTTTATCAGGGTAATAAACTAGCATCTAATTTTTGTCTTGAGTTTTCTGTTCCGGAGCCATCAAAGATTATTTTGTCATTAATCGTCACCATTTTAGCTCCTTATCCTAGATTTATATGGACACATATTTTTTTTTTACCCTTGTCTTCATTTGAGTAGTATATTTTGATATCAAAATGAGTTTTGGGAATGTGACTCCTTAAAATCCCATCATTCCACCATCTGTTCAAATCTCTTACAGAAGAGCCGTGGCGACACCGAGCTTCAGGAGATCATGAAGAAACGGCAGGAGAAGGTTGAGTCCTCCTCCGACATCTGAACATCTGCAAACCTGCCAGCCAGGCCACCTGCACTGGGCTGAAACAACTTCATAATTGTATCGGAAGTTCATTATTTTAATCCATGGATACCCCACCATCCCATCATTTAATACTCTCACGTCCCTTCTCACTGCAAGCCACCACAGGATTCCACTGATCCATAATATATTGTTATATTATGTCTGTTAATTGCATATTTATTTCTAATTTTGTATTTTACAAAAATTTGGATTTTGCATATCATTCCTGTATTCTTTCTTTTTTTTTAATCAAGTAGTCTTAAAAATATTTTGATTGGCTGTGCGGATGACTCCTGTTGTGCGAGTGATTTGTTTCTTTGTGAATCTCTGAGTGCATGCCAGCGTTTCATGTTTCACATCATCTCAAAGAGGTACCTTGAACACTGTTTAGAATGAAATTATGTTTGATTTTGTTTTGTACATTAGTGTTCAAAGTCAAGCCTGTAAATATACCAGAATACATTTGTAAAGTGACTGACTGACCAGAAACGCCAGTCGATTGTTATTCAATATATTAATGGATGAATACAAATTGAATACAGTGTTAAAATACTCTTCTATCTGCAAAATGATATTCTATTAATCAGTTTATGGAAACCTGTAATATTTGAGTTCATGTTAGCATCTATATGAAAAATCTATGTAAATGGACATGAAGCATTACACTGAGGGCAGAATACCATGATGGCTGTTTTCTAAAAAAAAAAAAAACATTGATGTGTAATGTCAACAGGATGTGCACTTTCTTTTTTTTGTTTCACAAATTCGATCGTTTTTTCCATTTCAGTAAACAACACTTTTTACATCTGATTGGATGACAGGGTACAAGAATCATTGACAGGGTACATTTTCACATTGTAGAGGACAAGGCAGACATGACTGACCCACAATCAAATTAAAGATGAATGGGACCACTGATTTTAATCCCAGTCCTTTGTTTCCTTAGAACTGCATCATAAATGAATTTGAGCAAATGTCATTTCATGTCACGCTGACTGTCTCCTTCTTCGGTGTCAAAAATAGTGGGGTATTCAGCCCTTTCAGTGTTACCTGCCTGATATCATAAAGCGGATAGACGACCAAGCCTAAACTGGGCTTGAGATGACAAGTAGGATAAGATCAGAGCTGTGCTTCCATTTATTGTCAAGCAAATTTTAAGGGAACTAAGGGTGTTTTTTCCCCCAAAATTTGCCATTTTTGTCAACCTTTCCTAATGCGATACTTCAATGATATTACCCATAATAATATGTTAATTGATACATGGCTAATAACTGGTGTGCCTCAGTGATGCCATCCAATAGTTCACCTGAAGTCACTGCATTTGTTTGAGGCGCATTTTTCAAAGGTTTAGTGGCACGTCAAGAGAAAGCATCATTTCAGGATGCTTAGAATCAAGTAATTATATATTGTTGTCATGGATGCTGCTTGAGCAAGCCTAATAAATGCATCATGGGTCCAAGCTACATTTTTACTATCTTGTGAGTGTGTACGTTTGTGCTTTGGCTTAAATACAACCACAATCAAAAGACGGAGGAGAATAAAGTTCTATGCAAAACTACAAAAATGGTAGACTACAGAGATGGAAGCAGATCATAAGGATCACTGTGAGAGTTTGGGACGAAGCACAGCACCTGGCAAGTAAGAGAAATTGTAATACATTCACAGAGCACTTGGGTCATAATAAGGCTCTTTCTGTGATTTTGAGAGTGAGTTACCATTGCAGAACACTAAGTACATAAATATGGCTCTTTCTGCGATTCATTGAGTTTCAGTCACAGAGTTTATGACACGTCTCATTCCACAATTCAGTCATAGTTGCGGAGCACTAAGTCTATGATCTTTCTCAATTACCATTATCAATCAATTATTGATCAATTATCAATTGTGCTTGAGGCAAAAAAAAAAAATTTGACACAACATTATCACGCAACATTTGACTCAAATGCGAACACATTGCTTGTTTTAACCCTTTGTTGTGTGATACTTTTAATATTATGGTGAGTGGGTTTGGTTACTTTTGTAACCTCTTTGCGACACAGGGTTGAACTCATGTTGTAATTGTAAGCCACACTACACACTTTTCTACTTGTGGCTCAACAGGGTTGGCTTTCCCTGTGGGTGCCTGAAACCCCAAGCACCCATGGAATTAGTGTATATTGGTTCCCGGGGTAATGTGTTTTGTATGAAAAGATGTGGGCCTGTTGAATCTTATGTAAAACTGCACTTAGGATATTAAAACAAGGGTGAAACTGTCCATTATTTTTATTTCCCCCGCACTAAGAAAACGTTTAAACATACCCCTTCATCCTCTCTATCCCATAAGGCCCCAACACAATTTTGTAATTTAATTTAATTAAAATTATTATCCCCCGTCACGAAGTGGGATCAGGGGATATTGGATCACGGCCCATTCGTCTGTCCGTCCGTGCGTGCTGCGCTCAGGAGGTGGCAGTAATGCGCCTAAAGGTTTAATCATTTTCCAAATGAAGAAGAAGAAGAACACGGGGAACATTCAGTCCAGTTGGGGGAGGTAATGCGCTAAAAACTGAGGTATGACCGGCACCAGTTAAAAAGAAGAAGGACATACAGGTAAGAGTGTCGCATATTTGATATTTAGCCATCTGTTGACTTTTGCCAGTAATATTAGCTAGTTTCATAGTTTTTGGCACTGTGTTGTCAAACGATAGCTAGAAAGTATATTTATTAAGCTCACAATGAAAATGAGAATCGTTCTCTGCATGGCGGTAGAATTACACATGTAAATTGGTTCAGCAGCCGATGTGAGTTTAGACTGCTTTCTGATGAAGTTACTCGCTTGCTAACACCATAGACTGCATGTTTTATACGCGCCGCTGCGGAAATGTTTAACAACATTCTCTCTTTGGACTCCGATTATTTAGTTGTCGGGGTTTGGTCTTCACATAAACGCTAAAGACCCCTTCGAGTTAGCGGCGCGCCTCCAAAATGATCATCCCGGTACGATGCTTCACATGCGGCAAGATCGTGGGGAACAAGTGGGAGGCTTATCTCGGCCTGCTGCAAGCCGAGTACACGGAGGGGTAAGGAGCTTCCGTCATCATGTCGCGCTCGTTGGTTTGCGAGCTACGTTACGTTACTAAGTTACTATCTTTCCAACAATTTTTTCAGCGAATGTCATGTTAAATGCTACAAATAAAATCGAAATATTTGTGTAACGTGAGCTACCAAAGTAGTGTACCGATACAGTATTGTCAGATTGTTGAAGGCTGGATGTAGGTATGTGACGTGGAAAATTGGCAATAACTCTGTTTTACAACTAGTACTGTCTGCAAGCGCCTAAAATGCCCTGCTCACTGGTGTTCAGTTTTTTTTTTTTCCGTTTTACACCAGGTCTGAAGGAAGTTATGGAAAATTTAAAGTGTAGAATTTGGCCAATTTTGTCTTCTTGTTTAACTTGGTAAAACGACAGAAGGCCAGAAAAAGAGTGGGCGACCTCGAAACTTTTTGTGTGTGACTTCTGAAGAGTAACTTGTATTTCTTCACACAATCACATGAATAAACACTAGATTAATTAACTGATTAGGCAATTAAGCAGTTTTAATTCATTCGTTGTGTAACATTTGCTGTGAGCAGAAGTGTCCTCATAGTTCTGTTATTGCTCAATCTTTGAATGAAATTTTTTACCATTCAATGGCTTATGTAAATTCATATCAAATTATATTGTTATTGTTATAAGTGATATGAACCTGTTGTGAGGAAGTCACAATGACAAAAAACATCATTTTAATGCCAACATTGACTGTTTGATGCTTAGAAAATATGTGACGATGCTTCAGTCGACTTGAAATTCAAATATAATGTAAACGAGACTCAAAACTATTAAAACCACTCCCAAAGCTATTTAAACTTCCATGCAGGTGACTTTTATTGAGTTATTTTAACACAAATCATTGACTCTCTTCACCAGACCAAATACGATAAAATTGCTGAAGATGGTTTTGTGAACTGTTTTCAATACTGTTGTATTTGGCATAGTCTTTCATTAGACCACCCAGAAAGCACTGAGTGTACTACGTACTCTGCACATTGAACCAACCTCGACCAAGGCATACCTAGTGGATGCTTAGACCTACAATTACTGCTTTGCGTGATGCTTGCCAACAGATTTTTTTCTACTCTCATCTATCTATCTATTTGAGGTCGATGTCTGTCTGTGTGTATGTACATGTTTTTCTCCCATATTTCTCAACCGATTATCGCCAAATTTGGTGTGAATATCCACTTGGACCCCAGGAAGGACGTGACGTCACACGATTTCTGAAAAATGGTCACACACACACACACACACACACACACACACACTTTCGTTCTGAGTGCTGTGGATAAACTCCAAATAGTTAAACCTGTCAACTAGCAATAACTAGACGTCTCTTTTTTCCTCTGGCAGTGATGCTCTGGATGCCCTGGGTTTGAAGAGGTACTGCTGTCGTAGGATGCTGCTGGCTCATGTGGATCTCATTGAAAAATTGCTTAACTATGCTCCCCTGGAGAAGTGACTTTCTGCCATCTCTGGAGACTTTTCACACTTATACTGCACATCACTTGATACAGTGATGCGCACAGAATTATACATTGATGATGCATTGTCACTGCTGCTGATGGATCTTCGCACCCCGAATTTGCTGTTCAAATTATTTTTTCATGGTGTTTTTTTAATAAATTGAATTTTCTTTCATATAATCTTACAGAGTGATTCATTTTTAGCTAGCCGGGACGAAGCCTCGGAGAGCTATTGCCATACCCTCCGCGTCTGTGGGCAGCAAGGCTAAAGTTTTCCGGCGAGCTGTGTTGTTTTCTGACAACTCTTGTTAAATGTATCAGTATAGATCTTTTTTTCATTTGAACTTAATGCTAAAGTAATTTGAGGTCTTGTTTCTGTTAAAATGGGTCTTTTCCTCAAGAACCTGTTTTCATCTCTATATGCAGAGAGATTCTTTGAGCAGCTGTTAGCTACTGATGAGCAATTTTATTTTTATTGTCAAAATTTGGCCTGCCAAATGTGTGTACCTGGGAAGATGAGGTGATTGAATTGTATGACATGCTATAAGAAAGTAAAATTATACTCATACAGTTCTTAAGTAAAAGGGGAAAAAATTGCTATGAAATTAAAACTTAAAGCATCTCTCAAAAAAGGCATTTGATTACGCAACCTAGGCGCTGGTTGAAGTTTGAAATAAGAACCAGAAATTGTGCATCTCAGCTGCATGTTGACCACGTGATCAGCTGTCCTACTGGGTGCTAACATATAAAACAAACAAAGGATAATTTCACAAGAATATGCTAAATCTGAACTTGCGAGTCTTTTTTTTTTAATGTAAGGAGGTGAAAGTACAGATTTTTATTGAAAGTAAAATTTCAATAGTGTACTCAAATTCTGATGCATAAAAATTCTGAAAATTTATTTTAAATTATTATTGATAATTTTTAATTGTGTACTTTTTCAGCCTGACAATTATCCTCATTCCCCCCCCCCCCCATTTATTTCTGTCCCAGTGGCAGATACTATCCATTTTCACTTACATGGCAATTGAATGCCTTTGCACCTTGGTTGGAAAAATTGTGAAACCATATTAATCTATCTCTTGACACCTCAATAATGCCTATGACCATAGACGGGTCTTTATTGTGGTTCTACTTCTCTTCTCTGGCACCGTGTTTTGTTTCAGGCATGTGGTGCAAATAACATAAATGTAGAATCTTAACCTTATTTCACTGCTAATATTGGTCTGGATTGAGCATCTGCAAAGCGGTGTGCCACTGTCCTCTGCAGACACACCTACACATGGTCCTGCACCAGTTGTGCGCACTGATTTGACAAGGGACGAATCAATGGCTGCCTTTGCCGTGTGATGGACATTTAGCTGTCGTTTGTGAATTCTTCAAGTGTGGGCGGAACCTACTGATTTACCGAGGCCTGACCTCCGGACCTGCGCTCCAATCCACCCCCTTTCTTTGCTGTTTAATTTCCATTGGAGTCCAGGCGCGAGTGGTTTTATTATCCTCATCTGTTTTGCATTGAGAAGGTATTGACGCAGGCCGGGCTGGCTTGTTCCTCGCTATCTGGAATATTGGACCCTTCCCAAATTTGGGCCGGTTTCATGTCCGTGCGCCCATAACAAATACCAAGCCCTTGTGCCATTTGTTTTTCTCAGAAGAGTTGGGCTGTTAGTAGCCTACTGATCCTCATCAGACATCTCTATGATACTTATTAGCAATGATTTAATTATGTGTCTGTGTTTGGACTGGGACCGATTTGTTTATCCGCATCAGAGATGTCGCATACCTTTTCACAGTTATGTTATGCTATAGAGAACTGTTGACCGACACCAGATGAACAGTATGTAGAGCAAGTTGGTGTGTACCGTGAATTATACAGAAGAAATAACATCGTTTCAGTTCAGTGAGACATTACGCAGAAGTTACTTTCTGCATAACATAGAATGATGTGATAGTTTGGAAGAAAATAGTTCACAGTGAGGCTTGTAAATCATATTTCGCGCAATAACAGTTTAGTTCATGTCGGCTTGTGTGAACAGTATGAAATTGAGGGAATGGGTGTTAATAGATGACCAAAAAAGTTGATTACCTCTCCGCGGCAAATGGATCAAATTGCTTGAAGTGATTTCCGTCAAATGACTGTCGATATGGAAATTACAGAACGCCTGCATTCTGGAAAATTGTACGTATTCGGCAATGTTTCAGATAACGCCGCTCTAATGCATCCGCTGATGATCTGTCTGCCACACAGTATTGATTGCTCATCAGTGATAATATTGCGATGTTTTTGCCAGCGCATCTTAACTTTTTTTCCTCCGTCCAACGAGTCGTTGTCTCCTTTCCACCTCTTCGCTCTCCGGCTTTCCTCTCTGTGCCATGTGATCCAGCAGACTCCTAGTCCCCTGCTCTGGTTGCTATGGGAGAGAGAAACGGTCCTAGGCAACGTTTTACGTAAACCCAAACTGGAAGAGGTCGGGAGAAAACCAGCGAGAGGGGGAGAGCGGAACGGGGAATGGTGCGGCAGGTGGAGTACTCCTTTTGTACGGCTTGTCTCTCTTTGTTGTCCTGGAAAATAATCTGTCCTCGGAAGTTCGGAAAATTAGCTTGTTGACGAGGAAGGTAGCTTTTGAATGACCTCAAACAATGGTGTTGCGATTCATTGCTATTAGTGGAATTTCCTGAACTGTTCACTTTGCCGCCGGCCAGGTCACAGTGGTGGACTACATAGATGACGGACACAGCAGCCCGACCTGCCTGGAGAGAGGGACGGGCAATCTTTTCACAGCGTTGCGTACAACGTGAGAAACCCCGATATATTTTCATTTTGAGTAGATTACCTGGTTACACGGACCGGCGCAAAGGACGACATCTGCTAGTGTTGAAACAACGCAAAATGATTTGAATTATGATTTAATTACTACAGGTATTGAGCAAAAAAAAAAAAAAGAAAGAAAAAGCATATTAAGGAATACAATAGTGGCGGAAGGACATCACTACTTTGTACTAAAAATATGGAGGTAAGCCGGTTTTAGGAGCGTTTCTGAAAACTACATTCCTTGTCAAGTTTGGACTCCAGCTATCAGCACTATGGGACCTGGGACAAACTGTTTTTCAGTGCGGTTAGGAGGACGTCCGGATTCTTACGGTCCCGATTAAAAGCAATTTTATTATTATTATTGTTGCTGCCATTGCTATTATTATTATTATTATTATTATTATTATTGTTGTTGTTGCTATTGTTGTTGTTGTTGTTGCTGCTGCTGCTGTTATATCCTCCAATGGTGCATGCTGTCATTTAATTACTCATAATATGGTGCAGAGGAATAACTTGTTGGGAAAGTATTAACTTTGACTTCATGGTGTGTGCGTGTCGTAAGCTCTATGAGAGTGTTGGCCATTGGCACGCTGAGACCACCATGCTCCCCCTCCCTCCCAGCTCTCCGCCCGGATACTACCGCCATCATCATACAGTCAGAGCCGGGGTCAGCCGGTCTGACCGAGCGCCCACTCGCTGACCACACCCAGCGAGCAGAGGTCGGAGGGGTGTGGCATGGGCAACTCATCCCGAAAAGAGGGTGAGGAAGAAGAGGAAGAGGAGGACGGGGGCACAGCAGACAAGAAGAAGACCGAGGAGGAGGAAGAGCAGGAGGAAGATGAGCTGCCGTTGGGGGTGGACGAGCTGCTGGACAGCGGGGACCCCGTGCTGGACCTCAGCTACCGCAAACTGCGGAGAATGCCATTGCGGGTCTGCACCCTGGAGCACCTGCAGAAGCTGTACCTCTGCGGCAACCGCATCCGGAGATTACCAGATGGATTGGCCCAGCTGCAGGGCCTTCGCATCCTGGCACTAGACTTCAACAAGATGGAGGATGTGCCGCTGGCCGTCTGCCAGCTCGCCAACCTCACCCGCCTCTATCTGGGCAGCAATCGGCTCATGATCCTGCCACCTGAGCTGCGCAACCTGCAGAGCCTGCGTTGCCTGTGGATGGAGAGCAACTACTTCGAGCGATTCCCCCGCCAGCTCTATGAACTACCCCACCTTCGCTCCCTGCAGCTGGGGGACAATCGTCTGCGGAGCCTCCCAGCTGATCTCTGGAGAATGGAGGCACTGCGGGGCCTCTGGCTGTACGGGAACCGGTTCCGCGAGTTTCCTCGGGTGCTCCTGCGCATGGAAGGACTGGAGATCCTGGACCTGGACCGGAACCAGATTAGCCAATTCCCAAACCTGGAGCACCTGACTGGACTCCGCCTGCTCTCCTATGATCATAACCCCGTCAAGGGCCCGCCCAAGGTGGGAGAGGAGGTGCTCCTGGTGGGGGAGGGTGCAGAGGAGTTCCTGGAGGCACGAGCTCAGAAACAGGAGGCCCGGCGGCGGGCTGCCGAAAAGGAGGCGGAGGAGGAGGAGGCAGTGGCCGCATCTGCCGGTGGAGGCGCAGATGGGCCGATCATCCACGGCATCTTGAAGAACAGCAGCTCTGCCCCGAGCCACCCGTCCAATGGCATTTCGGGGGAAATGGCAGAAGGTGCTGATGACTATGTGGTACCAGACGAAGAAGAGCCACTGGGAAAGGGGGAGGGGGAAGGGGTGGAGTGCGATCAAACCATGGTGGAGTACGATGAGGTTGAGCTGGAGTACGAGGAGGAAGGAATAGAGTATGAGCGGGAGGAGCTAGTGTGTGAAGGGGAGGGGTTTGACCAGGATGAAACTCAGCTGGTGTATGAGGGAGCACAGATGGACTATGAGTATGAGGAGGAAGAGGAGTTTGTTGACTCAGAAAGACAGGAAAAAGGAGCATGATATTTAAATTGTCCTCTACTGGATGTCTCATTCATTGAATATTTTGCACTTTGAGAATGTAGAGTGTATGAGAACCTTTTTGACCTCAGACCAACTGAATTAAATCAGAGCCTATCCTTCCAACAGGAATGGTCATGTGACTTTTGGCCTTGACTTTTTTTGTCTTGTAAAGGATTACTTTGTCAGAGAAATGGCAGTAGCTCTGTCCAAAGAGTCGAGTGGACATTTGAGAGACTGTAAGTTTTACTAGTTGTTGGGGTGTCACCACTGTGTTCTGTTTGTTATTCGTTCTTTTCTGTGCGGCTGAGTGATTTGAACATTTTTAGTCTGGGTCAAAGCCTTGAAAGAACCCAGAGATCCATCTTTGTGTTTTTTTTTTCTTGGAGGGGTGTAGAGAGGGAAATGAAAAGAGCCAGGTAACCACACTGAAGTGGAACATGAACCCTACTGACGTCTGTTGTGTGACAGGGATATGACGGTGATGTCAATCTCCGTTGTGGTTTGCTAGCTATGCGATACTGCCTGTTGATGTGATACTTGTACGGGTAATCAGATCTTGTCTCATTAAATAATAATTGATTTGACCAGAAGTTTAACGTGGTGATTCGTGGTCCAGGGGGAGGAGGGAGGCTGATACTGGCACTGAAGGTTTCCATCTTCTTTAATTTTGGTACATTATTTGCAGGGGCGGGCGGTGGACGGAAAACCGAGGGGGCGGAAAACATCCCTTGAAACAGATGAGATTAGTGACCCGATTTCAATCATTGTTCTTGGTCAACATGTTAGTTTCCCTTATAATGAAATGTTTAGGCGAGTGAATAATAAATTCTATAAAATGTTTAATTCACATGCCTTAATAGGCAACTCCTCACGAAAAAAAACCACCGTGCATTTTCCGCAATAAATTTTGTCACATCCTAAGCAAGTCGTCAAACCTCTGCGTAATGATTGTTTAATTGAAAAAGATTAAAAGGTGCTTTTTTTTTCTTTCAACTGAGGCGTTTGATTTCTTGTTTTAATGAAGACAATTAGCTACACCTGAGAGGGGAGAGTTCATGAGTCTTTCACCAGGAAATTGGCTGTAAACAGATCAAGACTAATAAGCAGTTTAAAGACATGTTTATCGCCCTCCTTTTTCTCTGTCCACCACCCGCCACTGATTATTTGATTGTTCAGTAGATGCCTTCATCCAGGATAACTTGCTGCATAAATATTTAAATTCCATATTTGTAAGTAGGCCTCGCACTTGTATGCAACTGGATTGCACTTGAGCACTAGTGGGTATAGGCTGCCTAAGAGCCAGGAGCCAAAAAAAACAAAAAGTATATCTCCTACAGGGAGTGGGGCCCTACCAGCGTACCATTCATCTGGTGAACCATGTTCACCAGATAAAGGTTCTAAAAAATATAGAGCCTGCTGTATTTTGTGCCATCTAAATGTGAGTCTAATGTTTACCAGATCATTGTAGTTTTTTATAGTGTATGTTCATGCAAAAGTACTCAGTTTAAAAAAAATATTTTAAAGTGATGTTGGTGATTAGAGTTGTAGTTGGTTTTCCTCCATTGTAGGTTCAAAAAAAAAAAGAGAGGGAACTGGAAAGCTGAAAATTTTCCTCATGTAATGTTCCTACAGTGTGCGTCAAGTGGTTTGATTTCCAATAATGTAATTGATTCATTGTAGGCTATTATTACCCCTTAAACTCTGACTTTCCTCCTGTAGTAAAAAGAAAAAACAAGAAAAAAAAAATCAATTTTTTAAAATACTGTAGGACAATGTCACATATATAATCTGTATCTGCTGGTTGCAGTGCTTCACTAAAGCTACATCACATTTACAGTATATTGAGAGTAATATTCACAGCCAGCATGCTGTGTTTTACTGTTACAGCATTACATCAAATGGAAAATATCTAGACCTTGTTAATTTTGTACTCATTTCCTTGTAATTAAGCAAGACATACTGGGGATCGTTTGAGACCCGGAGAACACCACTAGAATTTAAAATAGCCCTGAAGTTCCACAGGTTTGAATACAGCAGCTGCATTTGACAGTCCCACATATGGGTCTGTCATTTAAATCTCAGTCTGAACCAAAAGAGTGGTACGATGATAGTCGCAGGAAAATGTATCACTGATAATGTGTCAATGTGTATGAGCATCTTGGTGGAATCAAAGTGGAATTTGCTTTTGGCCGAGGTTTTATGAATGTCAATAGCCTCTTTATGGTCAGCTGGGATGTCCCTATCTTTTGACAGAAGCAGAGAACCTGACAGCCTTCTGTCCCCACATCTGTTCCTCAGCTGGGCCATCGTCACTTAGTTTTGAGAATGAGCCTTCAACAGATGTAGTTGTCACGGGGGGGAGGCATCAAAACTAGTATTGAGGACGCAGGTGTTGAGAGAGTTAGCCCTTAAGCCTTTGTTTCTATTGGAGAATATTACATTACCAGCCTTGAATGACATAATCTAAGACTAGAATGGCCACTATGTCACATGGCATGAACATCATCACTGGTATGGAATCAGGTTTGGACATGATTCAAATTCCTGGTATGCATCACTGTTCTTAACCTCAGAATAACTTTCTTTTGTCCAATACAATTAGCTATTCTCAAATTATTATTACTTTGTTTAATTATTTGTGTCTTGGTCCTTCGTTTCTTCATTTACGCTTTATAAGAACAGTGAACCAGTACTTTGATTCCCAGAATGAGCTATCAAACCAGCTGAAATGAATCGGTTGTCTCTAGATTGCTGGTAAATCAGTACTATGTTGTCACCATTGCTGTTCCTCCATGTCCTGGGTAGATTTGGTCTTGTTCATTGATCAAATCACTGAGTAATATCATTGACGTTGACGTTATTATGTTGAATTATGTGTGTGTTTGTGTGTTGGATTGATACAAGGATGCAGGTTTCCACCTTGTAAAGTAATATCCAGCACTACTGGCTTGATTTCACTTTTGTTTGGTATGTAAACAAACTCATGGGCAGCCCTAAAGTATGGTTGACAGTGGGGAAAGTCTTCAGCTTTTGATTTTTTAATTATTTTTTCCCCTGGAGTTCTCAATTTAATAGAATTATTTTCAAAAATTATGACTAAACTCTGTGTTGGCCCCCATTTTCATCCTATAGGAGCTCATTACCTGGCAGATACATAGGTGTTCAAGTGAGTCTGGTGAGACATAAACCATCGACAAATTACTAATAGACATTGTAGATGGACTAATTGTGAACTATGGCCCATGCAAAATCAGTAGGGAAATCTCTCCACTCAATTCTTGTTTATCAGTCAAATGAAAACGGACAGCCATCATGTGGTATTTTAAAACCTCTTTGGCACAAGAATCAAAAATATTAAACTCGTAAGTTCAAGAAAATCAATGTTGAAGTGAACAATGCAACAGTGCTGTTGGTCGCATATTGAGTTTGTTTATATTAAAAATCCAATATTTTGATAATAGCTGACTGGGTGGGTGTCCAGTGGCAATGCACAGGGGGTTCATCTTAAATAGGCAAGACAAGTTGAGTGAGAGATTTTAAACCACAGATGGAATTTCTCAAAAAAAAAACTTCAGAGAGAGAGAGTTGGTACTGTGGGATTGTGACTGGGGGAAATGTGACCCTCCCTGCATTCACCTCATCTTATCACTTCTTGTTTTTTTTTCTCTGGCCTCTTTGAGCTGCTCTGCCCAACATCACATGCTGTTCTTTTTTTGTAGCTTCATTGCTTGTGATGTCCCCCCTGCTCCACTCATCAGCATCGGACTGATTTGTCCCTGTTGACTGGTCTTCCTGTATCCTCGCTTCAGCCAGGTGCAATGATGGATGTAAATTATGTCAACAAATGCTTTCAGATCCTGCCCCATCTTCTTTTTCAATACCCATGTTTGGAAAAACTAAAATATTTATCCTAGCACCTGAAAAGTTTAGTGAGAAAAACACAATGTCAGTTTTCCAGCCTTCAGGGTCAATACTTCTCCCCTGATTGCAGCACCAGAGACGCCCTAGTCATTATCCACCTGCACGGTACTGGCATTAGCATGAACTAACACATCCTTGCGTCTCTGTACCCACAGTTCCAAGGAGGGCAGCTGTCCCTGAATATTCATGAACCGCCAAACCATGAGCCCTTCAGTTCTGATTCTGGCCACTGAATTCATGCTGCATTTTACACGCACAAACTGCTCAGAGCATTAACAGGTCCTAAACCTGTATGTTTGTCAGCGTTCAAGTTGTCAGGGATCCTACGCAGTCTTTGCTGAAACTCCTCATGTGAACGGAGAATTGTGACTCATAGCAGATTTTGGACCGCAGCACACGAGGCACTTGCAATATTGGTGTACTTAATTTATTTCCCCATCCTTATTGCATTTTAAAAGCCATTTTGAATGCCGATATGCCAAGTCAATGATCCGCTGAGGTTTCAGAGATAGACATTTTCATGCTAACGATTGAATCCGCCTTGACGGAGGAGATAAGCAGAGGGAACTCGCCAAATGAGGAAGCAAATAGTGCTGAGAAACAGCATGCAATAAGTCATGATATGCCAAATGCACCCAGCTGCAGTACTTTAGATTTGTGTTATAGAGGTCAGGAATATTGGCAGGCCTACATCTTAATTCATTTCATTTGGGACCTTGCCATGCAAGCCTCCCTGGCTGGAAAAGTGCTGTGAGCGCAGTTTGTAATTTTGTCTGTTAGCATGTGAATGCTAACTGCTTGCATTCCTCGGCTAACATTTCACACCCACCTGTGCCCCTTTTACAGGGACACAGGTGAGTGCGCTCTAAACACTTTTTTTGAGTGATGAACTTCTGTATAATGTTCTGTCACAAAATTGAATGATGCGAGTCACGTTTTCAACATTTGAAAAGAAATGACAGCTCAAAATAAGGCTCAACACAGATCCACTGAAATGAGCAGAGTGTGCTTGCGGACTTCTTTGATGAAAAAACATCCAGTCAAATGCTCAAAAACACATTACACGACGCATCACAAAGCCTATGGACAAGCATACAGAGAAGATGATACAAGACTTTTTTAAAAAAGAAAAATAAAATATTCTGCAATGGGTAAGTAAATCATCTGACCTAATTCCACTGGACCATGCATTTCACTTGCTGAAAGCAAAACTTCAGGAAATATACCCCCAAAAAACCAGCAGGAGCTGAAGATTGAGTAGCTGCAGTGAAAGCCTGGCAGGGCATTACCAGTGAAGAAAAACCTGCGCCTGGTAATGACTGTACGTCCCAGACTTCATGCAGTTATTGACTGCAGAGAGTTCCTGATCAAGTCTTAAAAATGATTTATGAGTATTTAAGTTAGTGCAATTACTTTCTGATCCGCTGAAATTGGGGGTGCTATGTAAACAAAAAACATGCATGACTCGTACTATATTTTTTGAAATAGTTAAAGTTGAAAGTCTCCAAACACATTTTGATTGACTAATTTCAATAAATTTGGTGTGATGGGGTTGCCTCCAGAGCCAAAATAATGAAAATTCTGTCGGTGCCCAAATATTTATAGAACTGACTGTTCATTTTCCAGTTAAATTAACTAATAGCAAATCAACTAGTCGTGCTATGGTACACCACCATTATTATTGAGTGGGTCTGGCAGTGTTCCATTCTATAATTTCTCTGATTTGATGTTGAGGCACTCGGAGTATCTCAGGTCGCAAGTATATTACATTCTGTTGTTAAATTTACAGCATGTATACTCATCCATTTTGGCGTTCGGTTTATGTCAGCCGGCTCTCGTATCCTCTATGACCTCGCAAATATTTTATCCTGCAGCATAACTCAATCTGCCTCCAATCTTAACACCTGGATGCTCAAGCTCGACTTTGCCAGCACCTTGGCAATCGTGGATATTCGGTAAAAACAGACTAGCTAGATAATCCGTGAAAATAATTCCACTTGTTTTTTTTTTTTTTTTTTTAAATTTTGCTATTCTTTTCTCTGTCAGATTTAAGAAGAACGTGGTTTAGTTCATTCAAAGAAAGATTTCTGATCAATGTTCCCAGACTATATTCAATTTTCCTTGTTTAAAAAAATGTGTGTTTTGTGCAATAACATGTAAAGCTCCATGCAGTCCTTCCCTACAGCGCATTGTTTTTTTTTCTACCTCCCCACCAAACCACCCTTCACTGAAATAATATGAAACCTGCTGTTGATTTGTTTTTAAAGTTATTTTTATGTACAGCATACTCTACTGATCCTACCAACAACATGCTGTCTTTACCAGTTTTGACTTTTATGTGCTGTAATTTTTACGGTAAATACATGGGGTGGTTAAATCATGGGAAACACTGCTGTAAATACCAGCAATGTGACACTTATAACAAACTGCTTTTGTTAAGACTGGTTCGGGTATGGAATCATTCAATCAACTATCCACCTGCCCTGACGTAGAGCTTTGATTTACAGCCACAGTTCTTGTTCTGTTGCTGTTTTTGGTAATTAACACATTGTATGATTTTTGAGTATACGCTATCCTTGACACCTTGCCTGCTTGTGATGTTTTTAGATCAGACGTTCCTTGCAATTTCAACACCAGCTATTTGGCCCTCTCAGAATTCTTTAAGCATCCTTATCTTGTTTGGAGACTTATCCTGTTAAGTGCTTCTGGGTAGCCACATACTGTTATTTAGTATTCAAACTAACAGGAACGACCAGTGAAGATCCTTTTAGTATTTGTAGTTCAGAAATGTAAAATTTTTATTCAGTTTTCATGGGTTTTCTTATATTTGTGACCACAAGTTGGTTTTGATTTGCTTTTTTTTCTTAAAAGACGATAGAGCGCTCAAAAAGGGGGAAAAAAAAGCAATGACTATGAAGTTTGTTGCTGCTCATTGGATCATGTGTTTATGATGGATATGCTCAACTCTACTGTGTTGTTCATGTTGAGACCTCAATCAGCGTGTTTATAAAAACGTTAGCGGGTTTTATTTTTGCGAAGAACTTTCTATGTGTATTTGCAGCATCATGATGAGCTCAGCCTGCCTGGTTTGTCTCAACATGCTAATCATAAACATTTTCAATGCCTGAGCCTTCACAAAGGGCAGTCTTGTTATCCAAGGCCGAGCACAGGGAGACAATAATTTACTTGGGTCTCGAAAGCAGACTATCACAGCTGTCATTTCATTTTCAGTGTTTCACGCTGTGAATCATGCCATCATGTTAGAGGAGCTGCTGAGTAACCGAAGAGCCTAGTGCTAAAAGTACTTAGCCAAGTCACATTTTAACACGCCGTGAAATACGGATGGAAAAATGCCTTTTATTATTACCCACAGTGATTGTCCCAATGCTCTCAAAATGGACATTTTGTAATCTAAGCACTTTTAGCACTGGGGTATTGTCTTCCATGGCTATTTCAAGCTCAAAAACTGAGTGTGAGCACAGCCCATGAGTGAAACAGAATCTGAGTTGCAAGAACTGTTTGTCATTGTGACTCCACAACATGTCCTCACACTTTCAATTTTTTATGTGCTGTGCGCCCTAAGTCAAGAAACATCATTAGAAAAATTAAATATTGCCACTTAGAGCTTCAATGTATTATCATCATACGGCTGCTAGTAGGGTCTGGGCTGGATGTTACTGCTGTAAAAGGGATACCCATAATTGCACATATACAGTAGATGCTCATTTCCTTACGCAATCATACATATATTAGCTCTTCTCTCAGCTTGCTGCTGAAAGTGCAAAAACGATTATGACTCAACACTTCCACTCTTTCACTTGCATATCTTTGTTGGCTTGTTTCATTACCATGGAAACAGACAGCCCTTGTCATGGCAACAGTCTCCTGACAGTTGTGTACAGACGTGTTCATTGAATATGAACACGTACAAACATTCACATGAACACACATTTAATCACAGACCGGCCAAGTATCAAAGTTTAGATAAACAAGCACTTTTGGCCGAATGGCCGCAGTGCACAACAGATGTATTATTTGATATATTATTGATACATTAGGTGCATTTCCATAGCTTTAATGGATTCAGAGCACTCTCAGAAGGCACTTCCACCTCATAGTTCTCGTGAAAGAAATACAAATTCAAGATCAATTCTCGCAAAGTTGCTGCAATGTTGTAAGAAAGGAATCTTGGTGCTATGTTTGATAAATGCAAGATAATGTGAAAAATACTTTAGAATTCATAGTATAAGAGAGGATTTTGAATTATCCTACTGAGATGTGACACACTGTGCGATTTATTTTATTTGCATTTATCTCAAGTCAATTTTTACTTTTGTTCATTTATCTCTAGGAACTTTGCTACTAGCAATACAGATAATCATGTACATCTTTTTTACAATCCCAATTTTAAAAAAAAGGAAATCCAAATTTTAAAAAAATGACCGATATGAAAGATCCATTCTCGCCCTATTATATTTAAAACAGAGCAGCGACACATTATTTGATGATCTAACGTGAATTGCTTTTGAATTGCCCGTGTATGTGGATACCTCATTGCCTGGCCCAGCTTTTCATGATTTGCACAGCAAAAACAAAATCATACCAAGCATTTTAATCTTGTATTTTAGACTTAAACACTTATTTCTTTTACCTCTTTTCTCAGAAATAAATTCTGCCACCGCTTTGAAGTAATTTTGACTCATTTCTTGATTTGTCCGTGAGGTAAGATAATTTCCCTTACCACATGGACAATTCTAGAAATTAGGTATTTAGGCTTAAACACTTATTTCTAAAATAGGTAGCAGAAATGTCTTTAAGTATACAATGTTGTATATACAACATTAAAATTCCTGGCAAGAATTTGTTGTCACACTTCAGTGAAGTGTTGCTCATAAAGGCTTTATAGAGCATGTATAATGCCTGCATAAAAGAGACATAATGTCTTCATAAATCATACGTAAGCAAATGTCATGCTTTGTAAAGGGTGAAATAACACATCCTTATTCAGCATGTGATGCCAGATGTGACGATGACAATGTCACTTCGCAGACAATGTCACCCTTCATAGTATTCAGCCACTAGCTAAGTTACACTGTCAGTTATATGACATCTGGCATCCCATGCTGAATAAGGATGCGTTATTTCATCCTTTGCAAAGAACGATATTTGCTGATGTATGATTAATGAAGACATTATGTCTCATTTATGAAGGCATCATGCATGCTGTACAAAGCTTTTATGAGCAACACTTCATGTAAAGCAGACGTCCTCAATCTTTCCCAGAACGGGCCGGTGTGGGTGCAGGCTTTCATTGCAACCAAGCATTTACACACCTGATGCTACTAATCAACCCCTAGACTCCTTATTAATAAGCTTAATTAGTAGCATCAGGTGCATAGCTGGTTGGTTGCAGTGAAAGCCTGCACCCACAGTGCAGCGCAGTCTAACAAAACATCCTCTGAATCACTTTACCCTCTGTAATTCATTGGTTGAGTCTGATAATCTTTCCACATGAAATGTAACTCTTCAGACTTTGTTGATTTAGTAATTGTTTTTCCATGTTCCTATTGGCTTTTTGCAGTTTTGGAGTCCCTGCCTTCCTCTGACTGATGTATTTCCAATGTGATTTACATTGCCAGGGAAGAAAATTTTACATCACCCTGATGTAATTCATCTTACGCAGAACAAAACTTTAATCCTTACAGTTTGGTGACCCTGAAATAGTTCACATTACGGGGAAGAAAATTTAACTCCAAACAACCGTAAGAACAAGCAAAAACTGAAGACAGCTGAGGTGAAAGCCAGGTAGAGCATCATCAGTCTGGTGAGTTCCGTAGGTTACATACTTCAGGCAGTGATTGACTGCAAAAGATTTGCAGCCAAGTATTAGGAGTAACAAATCACTCAATGAATTTGTCAAGACTTACGGTTTTTTTGACAATCTTCCTATTTGAGCCTTCATTATTGCGAGGCTATGAATAACAAGCAGTTGCCACTAATGTGGAACGTCCCCCGCCGCATGTTTATACCATTATGAAAACATTATGGCAAAACAAACACTGCAAAAAAATGGTGCTTAGTTCCTCATATACAGGCTATGTCAGACCAGAAGATTTATATTTTTAAAAAAAACTTATGTTTGCATAGACACTGGAAAAATAAAAATGTCAGGTTGACCAAAATAGAGAAAGACAACAGTCCAACATTTGTTACAGGAATTTGCAAAGTTCCCAGAAGAAATATAACTTAATTTTCGAGATGCAGGCAAAAGATACAGTATCTCCTCTGCTTTGAAAGGAACATAATCATGGGAATGAATCATTGACAATTACGATGAGACGAGGCGTTCGCAAAAAAGATGGGCACGCCATGTCCTTCTGGCAGCTCCAGTCAACTTTCATTAAAAGAGTAAAGGATTGTTTTTGATCAGTCATGTGACCTGCCCATGGAAGTAGGACGGGATAGTTACACGAATGCAAAGCCCAATAATATATTTGACATCCTCTGAACATGTCAAGTCATAATTTTTTTCAAGATAATCCACAGGGCAGGAATTATTATGGAAAATATGTACTGAGTAAAATAAATGTTCAATTATCTGAGCTTCAGCAAGGGACTTCACAAATTTTACAAGGGGCATTTTTTCCATTATCATGGTTATCAAGTAGTTTATTCTAATTGTTACCCATAGTTATGTTAGTGCCAAAATTAAAAAAAAAAAATTGCATCAGTATAGAGTCCGACTCTATATTGCATTGTCTTTACTATAATTTCATGACATCCATGAGTGATATCATGTCGTGAAACAATCAATGACAAAAGTTAACCTGGAAAAAAAATCACCAGCGAAAATCACTAACAGAGATATTTTCAAATATCAAAGAGCTATTCAACACCATGGGCCCTATTTTAGCAATCTAAACGCAAGGTCTGATGCACATGGCACAAGTGTATTCAGGGCAAGTCTGTATCTATTTTCCCTATCTTAACGGGGGGGGGGGGGGGGAGGCGGGGATAATCTGGTCAGAATGAAAGGTGCATGGTTCAGAGGCGTTGTGCTTAATTGCTTAATTGCTTAATTAATCATAGGCCTGTTTTGGGCTGGGCGTGACATAAAATGAACCAATCAGAGTGTCATCTCCCATTCCCTTTAAATCTCAGGTACCCTTGCACTTTAGCAAATTGCTATTGTAAGAATATTGCTGAGTAGCAGGAAAAAATTAGCTCTGCTCCATAGTGGAAATGATTCTGTGACGCACTTGAGCAAACCATTACTGGAAGTACAGAAACCTCATCGCGGTGATCTCCAAAAATGTGATGAAAGCATTTACAAAATATTGCTCAAAATCATTTTAATCATATCCAGATATTAAAAATCATCATGGTGAATCCCCAGGGCTGCATTTTAACTTTACATTACATTGCAACTTGTGCAAAAAACAAGCAAGAAGTGAGAAATTTGGATCTCCTTTGATGGACATTTCGTTTAATTATGTGTCAAATGTTCTCAATCAGTGAAAGATCAGGACTGCAGGCAGGCCAGTTCAGCATACGGACTCCACTACTACTAAGTCATGCTGTTGTAATAGCTGCAGTATGTGGTTTTGCATTGTCCTGCTGAAATATACATGGCCTTCCCTGGAATAAATGTAGTCTGGGGGGGAGCATATGCTGCTCTAAATCCTTTATATACCTTTCAGCATTCATGGTGCTTTTTAAAACATGCAAGTGTCCCACACCATGTGCGTTAATGCATCCCCATACCATCAGAGATGCTGGCTTTTGAACTGAACAGTGAGAACAGGAGGGGTGGTCTTTCTCCTCTTTAGCCCAGAGGAAATGACGCCCATGATTTCCAACAAGAATGTCAAATTTGGACTTGTCTGACCACAGGACACTTTGCCACTTTGCTACAGTCCATTTTAAATGAGCCTTGGCCCACAGAACACAACAGCGCTTCTGGATCATGCTCAACAATGGCTTCCTTCTTGCATGATACAGTTTTAGGCGGCATCTGTGGATGGCACGGCGGACTGTGTTTACAGACAGTGGTTTCTCAAAGTATTCCTGGGCCCATTTAGTAATGTCAATGACAGAATCATGTCGGTGAGTGATGCAGTGGCGTCTGAAGGCCGGAAGATCACGGGAATCCAGTAAAGGTCTTCGGCCTTGTCCCTTATGCACAGAGATTTTTCTAGTTTCTCTGAATCTTTTGATGATGTTATGCACTGTCAATGATGAGACCTTCAAAGCCTTTGCAATTTGACGTTGAGGAACATTGTTTTAAAAGTAAAAAGAATGCCGGTGCAGCACTGATATCCGCTAAATTCTCACTTTTTATTGAAAAAGGTACATAACAAAAATCAATATTGTTATGTACCTTTTTCAATAAAAAGTGAGAATTTAGCAGATAATAGTGCTGCACCGGCATTCTTTTTACTTCATATTGTTTTGGTCCTGTCCTGGTTGCACCGGATTATCTGGATTGACTTAATTGGCAGAAGCGGGGAGAACGCTCTTTTTTTCTATTGTTTTAAAAGTATTCCACAATTTTTTTTATGCAAGCCTTCATAGATTGGAGACCCACTGGCCGTCTTTACTTTTGAGAGACTCAGCCTCTCTAAGACATCCCTTTTATAGCCATTCATGTTACACACTTGATGCCAGTTAATTTAATTACTTGCTAAATGTTTTTTCAGCTCATTCTCACATATATTAATTGCTTTTTCAGCCTTTTTTTTGCCTGTGTCCCAACTTTTTTGAGACATGTTGTAGCCAGAAAATTTGAAATAAACTCATTTTGTGGATAAAAATGTAAAATGTCTCAGTTTCAACATTTGAAATATTATCTGTGTTCTATTGTAAATAAAATATTGGCTCGAGTGATCTGAAAATCATTGCATTTTGATTTTATTCACAATTTACACTTCGTCCCAACTATTTCAGAATTGTAACCTCAAACCTTGAATCCCAAATTACCTGATGGAATACGTTCCCTTATGATTCAAATAGCCCACATCTGAGCATTCTCGTACGAGGGACATCAATCGCACTAACCATTATGACATATTTTTTATATTTGCATCTTGATTTACTCAATAATTATCTTCCCCATTGTAATCTTTTCATAATAGTTTGCAAGTGTAGACACCGCTGCTCATCCCTGTAGTATGTAACAAGCAGAGTTTAAATGCATCGTGCACTCGCCTAAAATGGCGCATAAAACTATCTTATAATGCGCCTTTCAAATAGTGTGGGCAAAACTGATAATTGATTTTAGACTAATTTTTTGTCAATCAATCGCACAATCATTTTCTGCTGCCTCATGACAGCAACACGCCATCAATACGCCTGACCATTCCTCATTTTAAGACCAACTAACCCATGTGCAGTCAGTTTGGCTCAAGTCTGTTTGATCCAAAAGTAAATTGGGCGGTGGATCGGAAAACGACAACTGCGCTAGTCGTTAAGTAGCTAGATGCTGTTGTGCGTCAGGTGCACAAGATGGAGCCCTAAATGTTGTAAAGTATGGCTAATAAATGGCTTTTACAGGAGAGCAACCATGCCCATACCTTTATAGAGTTCAGGCTGTTTGAATGCCAGAAGGTGCATTGGGCATGGAGTGGCCTGTTTAAGTTTGTGCAACGAGTTCCACAAGGGCAGCATCCTTGTTCATGCCACTTGTCTCCAGTTAATGCAGTCGTCATACAAGCTGCTGGAAGATAATTATGGTTGCATTAGTGCTTCCTGTATATTAGCTGATGGAATGAAAACATCTGTACCTGTCACCAGATCCAAAGAGGAGTCTCTGGCTTGTTTAATCAGAGCATGTAGGAGTTTTGCAATCATAGGCTTGAACATGGCAGTTTTCTTGTTTAGAATGAACAGATGAGGTAAGTGGAGTTGCAAGGTTTAATTGGAACTCTGCTTTAAAGAGCTCTAAGAGCACCAGAGGTGCTCTAATCTATCTAATGACAATCCAGCTCCAGAAAGTAAAAGTCCGCTCCAGTATTTTGCTACAACCGCCTGGATCTAATAATTGCAGCAACTCTTCAACCCAGAGGTTGAACTAATTAGGAAAATCAGCAGCCTGAGCTCATGGCTGGAGGCAAAACACGGCTGGATTTTTACTTTCTGGCCACTGGAATGTCCACCTCTGAAGAGCACCTAAGTAAAATGAAATGTGTGAATCCCCTGATAGGAAGTCCATCATATTGCTCCTGAGATACCACGTCAAAACCAATATCATGAATAGTCAATTGCTAGTAATGTACCAAGAGATTACGCGTACATCCAAGTATTACAACATGTACAGCACAAAAAATAACATCAGAAAAAGGAAGAGTTTTTTTTTTTATTTTGGGAGCTTATTTAACAGTGTGCAGACATCTCTTTTCCAGCAATTGCTAGTAATGACCTTGATAATTAGCTGAGGGTCAGCAAGGTTGATTGGAGTCTGCGCATCATAAATACAAACCTTTGGTGCCAAATGTGAGTTAAATCAGTCCAATAGTTCTTGAGATGCCACCGGTGGTCCGGAGGCCACATACCCCGCCCGCGCCCAGGACTTTCAAATATGGCCGATATTTTAGAGGTTTTTTATCAGTCAGATCGTGATCCGGATCAAACTACTCATGGCTGTCGCCCTCCCTGGAGGGCTTTAGTGTGTTTATGTTCAAGTGATTCATTATGATTTTGATGGAGTTATTAAAGAAAATGTGGAAATTTGCCCGATCTCCCAATGTTAACAAAATTTTCAAAGTGATCCAGAATCCAGTTTGATTGGGATCTGCACCACTAATCACTTCTCGCTTGGACCATTACCAACCCCTCTGTGAAATATGAAAACGATCGAGCAAAACTGCGGCCTGTAGGCTGTCCACAGACAAACAAACACATAAATAAATGGAGACAAACACACAACCCCTCCCGCACGTTGTTTGTGGGCAGGGTAATTACAGATGTTCAATTGCTCCTAAAGACCTTAAAAATTGTGTCAAAGTCATGAAAGTAAACTGGGGTCCATAGCTGCAATTTAGAGGTAGAGCTATAACACTGGCAAGACATCATACATGATGAGAACGGTTCGAGTGAGCTGGGTTGTTCAGACCTCGAAGTGCCAGTGGTAAATCGGAAAACGTTTGCTGTGCAAGCAGGTTGCTTTTGGTATGAGTGTCTCACAAAAAGATAGGACTCTGCAGTTTTTTAATCAAAATGAGCAATTGAACAGTGATTAATTGGGACCGACGTCAAGCACTTTCTCTAATTCCCTAAAAACACTAGTCCTTGAGCAGAAGGAGGAAGTTGAAATGGATCAATTGGTAATTAGCAGGGAAGTAAAGTGCCTTGCTGGAATGAATGCTGCAGACACTGCGAACATACAGGCCTCGATTCCAGGGCCTGAAATCAAGGCCAAGTTGGATGAAAATATGCACAGCACAGCACTGAGAAAAGCCAACCAAGACCAAACCATAAACTGGCCAACATCACCATTTCAGCTAGACTCAATTTTTATGAATCCCTGTAAATGACTGAGGTACTAAAAATTCCCAGCATTTGAGTTGAAAACACATTTGCACAACATAAATTAATAGGTTACTGTCTGGCATGACACTCTAGCCACAATATATGTTGCTCCATTACAGGGGTCAAGCACATATTTCAATCCCTTTGATCTGTTGGCACAGGCAACGCAAATGCAAAATGAGGGAGAGGAATTCCGTGGCATCGGTTTATTTTGGCAGGGATGACAGAGACTGCCGCTTTTCACTCTGATGAAGGGAGTTTATGCCAAGTTCTGCCTTTCTGCTACACTGTGACCCATTTTTGTGAATGCAAATAAAATTGAATTATTATATGCATTGGAGTTCTGCGTTCATTCTAAATATTCATTATTCCTAGGAGCTGTACCTCAGTTTGAAAAAGACAAAGACAAAAAAAAGTCCCATAATAAAATGTATTTACATAAAATTTCAAAAATCAGTGCCTTTTGCTCCCTTATCAATTTCAACTGCACAGAAGAATCAACAAATATACTGGACAGCCACAAAACAGGGAAATGTAAGGCTCCTAAAAGCAGGTATAAAAGAGAAACGAAGCCCCATCTCAGAGTTTCCCACTTGATACATGCCATTTTTGCAACTTAAATTTTGTATTCTGCACAATGGGGTTAAGGGCATATGGCATTTGCACAAACTATGAAAAATTCTCCAGAGGATATATATTCATTCACCCATAATTTGAATACCCATCATATTTGATAGGTATGTAGTGCAGGGAGACAGGGAGGTTGGGGAGAGGTACAGGGGAAGACATGCGGCAAATGATCCGAGCCGGAATCGAACCCAAGTCGCCGCGGGAAGGACACAGCCTTTGTGGTGTGTGGGCCCGATGAGCCACCGGGGCAACCCCTAATAAAGCAAGATTAGCAGTAATCTACTACTTAAGTTGATTAATATGAAGACCGCTAAGGAAAAATGATCAGTCATATTTTCATGTTGTGTAGAAATGATGAATTAAAAATTCAAAACGATCTTAGAATCAAAGCACTTAAAAAAATGCAAAAAGTATAAAATATTATAATATAAAATATATTAATTATACAAAAATGCAAAATTTGGACTCTGATCGTTCTTCCTTTATGGTCTAATTCAGCAGTGAGCACACAGACGCCTTCACTTGTAGTAACTGATCTATTTTTATTCAGTTCCTCAGTTGTTACAAAAAGAGGAGGGAAAAAAAAAAAAAAAAACAGGGACACAATATACAGACAAATTAACGAACAAACTGACGTATCAAAAAAATCATTGCGGCCTCCTAAGTGAAAAGGTTGCCTCACAATCCTCCTTCGCCCACTACCCCACGATCAAAATGAAATCACAAAACTATCAGTAAAACAAAGGCTCTCCACAAAGGACGCCAGCACGTACAGTGAGACGGAGCAGAAGAGAGAGAGAATGTGTAGGGGCCGGCTATTCGTATTTCCACAATGCAAGGCCGAGTTCCTTAGAGGAACTGCGACCGCGGCAAAGAGAAAATGGAGGACGTGCAGAAGCAATGATTGGTTGGGGAGAATGAACAGCGTCTCTTCCCCGACTCATTCCCTTATATCCCTCTCCATCCTTCTGCTGGCCCTCGTTCCTCAGCAGCGTGGAGTAAAAACAACCCTGTCCCTCTGTCTCATGGCTCCGCTCAGATGGGATGGGCAGCGACAGAGGGGGGGAAGGCATCCTAAAGCACAGAGAGTGTCATGAAAAAAAATGTCCTGCATATAAGAAGAAAAACACCAACTAACAGATATAGGGAAGAATTAGGCCCATGTGCACTTCTGATTAACATCCAAAAAAAAAAAAAGAAAAAAAAAGAGAAATTCAATTGCACGAGCATAAAGAAACGGCGACCTACACGAGTATCATCAAGAGCGAAGCCCAGAAGAGAGCCAATCACCTGCTGCTGGGTCTTAGTCCACAAAACACAACTAGTGCAAAGTGCCCCAATACCCCATCAGAGATTGCAAATCCAAACATAAAATACAGAGAGAAAAAAATGAAAATAAAAAATTTGGAAACCCATAACTCGCCGAGTGCTATATTGCTCAGGAGTAATGCCTGCCATTTGTCACAAGTTGCAAGTTTTTCAATTAGAGCTTGTTCAATTGGGAGCAGTTTCGAATTCTGCCATGTCACTACTGGGTTGAGTCACATCTCTTCTTTCTGCTTCAGATCATTTGAATAATGTCATAAATTTTTTTGCTCACCTAACGGTGCCGCTCCCTGTATTCTCTGTGTCGCTCCCGCTCTCTCTCCCGAAGCCGCTCTCTCTCCCCGCTAGCCGAGCGATCCCGATGCCTGCGGGATGTGTTGCCCGTTTCCCAGGACTGACTGTGGGAGCCCTCCCTCTCACGTTCCCTCTCCCGGTCTCTGTCGCGCTCCCTATCTCGATCTCGGTCTCTGTCTCTGTCTCGGTCTCGTGACCTATGTCTTTTCCTACCAGGAGAGGAGTCGTTTCCAAGAGACCTGTTTATATGCAACATTAACCAATCACATGTATGCGTACATATACACAATCACACATGCCAAAATCCACTTACTGACCTGGACCCGTAGGACTTGGTCTCGATTGAAAACAGGCAGTCCTTCAAAGACGTGACCAAGGCTCGACAACGTTCGTCCGTGGCGACGCGTGACTGCTTGATGACTGCAATAGCGGTTAGCAAGGTCTCGATGGCCAGAGGGTAGTCTCCTGCAGTGAGAAGGGAAAATCTATCATCGAGCAAGGGATTGGGCGTTAATTTGACAACCTACACGCTGTCAGCGGGAAACCTCATGGTTTAGTTTCCGGTCCCAGTGGGAAGCCTCTCGTCCAGTTAGAAGTCTCCAAACTCGGTTTCACATCATAGGGCGACGTGTGTTCACTGAAACAGGAGACTGAGTCATAAGTCATAGACTGGGCTAATAAACTTTTCTCAATGCAAGGAGAACAAGTGAGATGTCTCCTCTCTGTGTCCTGTCTCAGAGTGAAGTCTCCACGCTCAGTGTCCTGTCTCAGAGTGAAGTCTCCTCACTCAGTGTCCTGTCTCAGAGTGAAGTCTCCTTGCTCAGTGTCCTGTCTCAGAGTGAAGTCTCCTCGCTCAGCGTCCTGTCTCAGAGTGAAGTCTCCTCGCTCAGCGTCCTGTCTCAGAGTGAAGTCTCCTCGCTCAGCGTCCTGTCTCAGAGTGAAGTCTCCTCGCTCAGCGTCCTGTCTCAGAGTGAAGTCTCCTCACTCAGTGTCCTGTCTCAGAGTGAAGTCTCCTCGCTCAGTGTCCTGTCTCAGAGTGAAGTCTCCTCGCTCAGTGTCCTGTCTCAGAGTGAAGTCTCCTCGCTCAGTGTCTTGTCTCAGAGTGAAGTCTCCTCGCTCAGTGTCCTGTCTCAGAGTGAAGTCTCCTCGCTCAGTGTCCTGTCTCAGAGTGAAGTCTCCTCGCTCAGTGTCCTGTCTCAGAGTGAAGTCTCCTCGCTCAGTGTCCTGTCTCAGAGTGAAGTCTCCTCGCTCAGTGTCCTGTCTCAGAGTGAAGTCTCCTCGCTCAGTGTCCTGTCTCAGAGTGAAGTCTCCTCGCTCAGTGTCCTGTCTCAGAGTGAAGTCTCCTCGCTCAGTGTCCTGTCTCAGAGTGAAGTCTCCTCGCTCAGTGTCCTGTCTCAGAGTGAAGTCTCCTCGCTCAGTGTCCTGTCTCAGAGTGAAGTCTCCTCGCTCAGTGCCCTGTCTCAGAGTGAAGTCTCCTCGCTCAGTGCCCTGTCTCAGAGTGAAGTCTCCTCACTCAGTGCCCTGTCTCAGAGTGAAGTCTCCTCACTCAGTGCCCTGTCTCAGAGTGAAGTCTCCTCGCTCAGTGCCCTGTCTCAGAGTGAAGTCTCCTCGCTCAGTGTCCTGTCTCAGAGTGAAGTCTCCTCGCTCAGTGTCCTGTCTCAGAGTGAAGTCTCCTCGCTCAGTGTCCTGTCTCAGAGTGAAGTCTCCTCGCTCAGTGTCCTGTCTCAGAGTGAAGTCTCCTCACTCAGTGTCCTGTCTCAGAGTGAAGTCTCCTTGCTCAGTGTCCTGTCTCAGAGTGAAGTCTCCACGCTCAGTGTCCTGTCTCAGAGTGAAGTCTCCACGCTCAGTGTCCTGTCTCAGAGTGAAGTCTCCTCGCTCAGTGTCCTGTCTCAGAGTGAAGTCTCCTCGCTCAGTGTCCTGTCTCAGAGTGAAGTCTCCACGCTCAGCGTCCTGTCTCAGAGTGAAGTCTCCACGCTCAGCGTCCTGTCTCAGAGTGAAGTCTCCTCGCTCAGCGTCCTGTCTCAGAGTGAAGTCTCCTCGCTCAGCGTCCTGTCTCAGAGTGAAGTCTCCACGCTCAGCGTCCTGTCTCAGAGTGAAGTCTCCACGCTCAGCGTCCTGTCTCAGAGTGAAGTCTCCTCGCTCAGTGTCCTGTCTCAGAGTGAAGTCTCCACGCTCAGTGTCCTGTCTCAGAGTGAAGTCTCCCCGCTCAGTGTCCTGTCTCAGAGTGAAGTCTCCCCGCTCAGTGTCCTGTCTCAGAGTGAAGTCTCCTCGCTCAGTGCCCTGTCTCAGAGTGAAGTCTCCTCACTCAGTGCCCTGTCTCAGAGTGAAGTCTCCTCGCTCAGTGCCCTGTCTCAGAGTGAAGTCTCCTCGCTCAGTGCCCTGTCTCAGAGTGAAGTCTCCTCGCTCAGTGTCCTGTCTCAGAGTGAAGTCTCCTCGCTCAGTGTCCTGTCTCAGAGTGAAGTCTCCTCGCTCAGTGTCCTGTCTCAGAGTGAAGTCTCCTCGCTCAGTGCCCTGTCTCAGAGTGAAGTCTCCTCACTCAGTGCCCTGTCTCAGAGTGAAGTCTCCCCTCTCAGTGGGAAGTTCAGGCTCCTGTCCTGTCAGTGCAGAGACAGTCTCCAAACTCTGTCTCCTTATATAACAGAGCAAATCATTTAAATCAGTAATACTGCAATAGCCGGTCCAAATCGGGGGGGAGAAAAACAAATAAAATCTGGTAAAGATGGCTGACAGTCCATTCAAATGACTACTGATGAAACCTGTGAACATTTTAACAAAAAAAAAAGCTTAAAAAACACTTCAGTCGGTAGAAAAACCATATGATAGTCTCAACGACATCTGAGAAGGCGGGCGTGAGGCCTAGGAGATTTGACATGGAATTGCCCGAGGAAGTCTCCTAGCACAGACTCCTGTCTCACTGTGAAAACTCCAGTATCAATGAGAAGGCTCAAAACAGTCAAAAACGTCTCCTCAGTAACAATGTCCCATCTGACCTGCAGCAGCCCCAGTCAAAGCCTTGGTGATGGCGCTGCTGGCGATGACCCGGTTTCTGTTCATCAGCTCTTCGTACTCTGCCTCAGGGATTGGGGGTAGAGGGGCTTCACTGTCCCTGCTGAAAAAAGACATCTCTGGTTTTAAAACACACACTCGCACAGATGACAACCCTGAACACTACTCACTGGAGCAACTTCTCACTGGGGAAAAGCACTCCCGCAAACCTGGGAGACATAAACCAGAGACTTCAAGCCTGAAGTCAAGGACTGAAAGCTTTATTTTGAATTATCTGCAAGAAACAGAAAGTACTCTATACAAAAGCAGTGAGCACTGTTTATATAGGCAGTAAATACTGGTAAGACTTTTGCGCAGAGCACTGCAGTGACTGCCCACAAAACTTATGGGCACGTGATTATTGCCTCAATAACATAAGGTTTCTTCACTCACTTGTGATGTGCAAAATTGACATGCCATTTAGAGTAATTCCAAAAAAAAAAAAAAAAAAAAAAAAAAAAGGCCAAGGTCAAATCCAGCAAAAAAAAAAAAAAAAAAAAAAAGAACCTGATGTTGCACATCTATGGGTCATAGTGAGTGACCATGCCAAATTTGGTGAAGCTGCGATCATTAGCTGCTGAGTATTGACCCAGACAAAGTCATGGACAGACAACAGACAGACACGCAGGTGACAACAATACCCCTCTGGCCAAAGTTTGGCGGAGGGGTAAAAACCACGTGACAAACATTCAAAATCGCATTGGCGGGCAGCGGCCGCTTGAATTGGCCGCGACTGGTTCTCAGGGGCCAGGGAATGGGAATGGCAGGGGCTCACCTGTTACGCTGATAGGCCGTGCCGCTGTAGCTCTCCTGAGCTGGGGGAAAGAAGGCGGGGTTTATGTGGAGCGAGGGAGCAGGCTGGCCGGATAAGTGGGGGGCCGGCGGGGGGTACATGTGGGGCAGGAGCGGAGGAGGGATGGGTGGCGGTGGGTGGCTGAAATGTGGGGGTAGGTCTCCGCCAAAAGAAGGTGGACGGGGAAAGAAAGATGGAAGCAGGGAGGTCGTCTTGCTCGATTGGGAATGAAGGTTAGAGAGGGGAGGAGGGTGCTCGGGAGAAGACCCAGGGGGCCGCCCGTCTGTTGTGAACTCCGACTCGCGGGAGTTGGAGCGCTGCGGCACGCCTGGGTGGAAAAGACAATGCAAGAGACTCAGTTTTGTCAGTTATCAGATCAGCATGTGTATCTGTCAGGTAAACAAACACAAACTTGGAAGCGTTTTAAACTGTCAGTCTGATAGTCGGTTTACCAGTGACTGCTCCCTCCAGTAACAGCGAACAGCTACAGCTGAATGTTAAATTCAAATGGATTGATGGCTTACTTTTCAGTTTTCAAAAAAAAAAACCATGACTTTTAACTAACAAGAGATTCTTTTAAGCAGAGCAAGTATAAACATTTTAATTTTTGTGAGAACCAACACACAATTGTAGGCCATGTTTGTTCTATAACAAAATTCCCAAACCAAATAAAGCCCAATCTGTGTAGAAATTCATGCATTATTTCTATACCAAGTCACCCAGGGAGTGTGATAAGAAAGGCAGGTGAGGGAATGCGTATCAAGTCAAACACACAAGTTACCATGCATGCTGAGAAATTTACTGTGTCTATATGCATCAATCAGTGGTTGTGAAGCCCAAACAACCAAAACACCCCAGCAATAACAAAGATGGTCAGTTTCGCCATGATAGAACATGCCAAGTAATCCTATACCACAGAAATTGAATACCTCAAAACTGAGCACTTTCCTTCAAAATGACTTATTCTGTTAATTTATACTGAAGTCCCACAGCAGTGCCTGAAGTCTTTCGGTGATAATTATGAATGATATTTACGAGGGCATGTATTTGAAGCTTGAGTGATGTAGTCTAGAAATTTTACCAGTGAGCAGTGACAGGCATGCACTTCTGATATTTTCGCTGAGCTTTTGTACGTCCCAACTGTAATTTTAGAATATTTTAGCAAGCTTACTAGCCGGCTCAAGAGCAATCACTGTTACAGCTACCAATTGAATTAACGGCAAGAACCACACAAATCGCTTAAATATGATGATTATTTTGAAAGAACCAACATTAGCTAACTATATAATGTAGAGTCACTTAATACACAATCATATACATACTATAGCAGTATAACGCGGCTATAACTAGCTATGAAATAACATTTCCCTAGCCATACTGTGCGCTTGTAGTGTTCAGTGAACAGAAGCGGTTAATCAAGGCTGAAGGAGGTCATGTGGGTCTCTCATGTGAAGCGCGGGACATTCTGACTGCTGTGACATTAGTGGCAGGTGAGGTATGTCGACACAGATAAATGTATTGATTTAACTGGCACAGTGTGCTTTGTGTTCTTTAATTCCTAGTGCATTTTGTAATGCTTAAACTGTAAAATCCAGGAGGCAGGTCCCACTCTGGACCTGCCTGAGGCCTGCATCTCCCAGACCCAAGCCAAGGTGAAAATTGAAAAAAAAATTCAGGTGAAATTGAAATTTCCGATTCTTATCCTTGTGTGTTACTTTTTTAACCAACTAAAGGGAGAATCAAGGTATTCTTCATGGTGGCAAAAACAGGTTTCACCAGGAATGTAACCAGCGACATTGTGTTATCCATTAACAATCTGATGAAATGCTTGGAAGATCTGCTGGCTTTCTGTTGTTAAGTAGCTTGTCTGCATGCTTCTGCATTAGCACTGTAATACTGGTCTACACATTCATTTACATAGACTGGACTCCAGTTGTAATTAGACAGTCCGGTTGGCCGCAACTTCATGGGTGTAGCCTCCGCGAGTCCGCTTCTCCTCTTTTTTTGAGCATTATTTGGCCAATACTGTCACCATGGCAGCCACAATCCATAGTTGTCATAAGAGAAGTATGACACATGTCCATACCAAATATGGAAGTAATCGGACGAAAATTATAGCCTGAACACCGTCCACAAGGAAGTGTCTACGGACACGGAGGCGGCGGAGACGACACGCATGAATCCATAGTAGCTGCCCGACTTGGTCCGGGGGCTACAATAAAGTTATTGCAATCTATCTGTAACAGAATAGTTTACGACATTTAGTTAATGTTTAGAAACTGAAGTTATAATAACCGGTGCCTACATGTATCTGATAGCCTCGCACAGTGTTGCAGTTTTGCGTAGTCTAGCCTGGTGAGGTGATGAAAATAACAGTCAACATAAACCTATATCAGTAGCTAGGGAGCTAGCTAGCTGCTAGGAAGCACACTTTACTCTAGCTAGTGTACGGGACTGCAAACTTTTCTGTTTTAGCTAGTTTATCCGCTTCCCTCTTCTTGCAATTTGACCTGAAGTGCAAGTTAGTGATCACCTGATCCAATCCAATCCAGTCTAATTAAGAAAAAAAAAAAAGATTTATGTCATTTTTCGCCAGGTAGCTTTTGTAATTTGTAGGGTGAGTTACTAGGTTTGGTAGTTAATGCTAACATCCTGTAGTTTGCTTACTTGCTTGGCCGATTTGAAGCCGCGTTTCTCTTGATAGTTAGCTAATGCTAGCGTCATGTAGGTAACTTTAGTTTGGTCACTTGCTTGGCTAATATATAGCCTTGCTTCTCTGGGTTCAGTAGCTAATGGTAATGTTGTGTAGGTAACGTAGTGCGCGTATTTTCTCGGCCGATAAAAAGCCCAGTTCCTCTCATCCATTGCTTACCAAGCACAATTACAATAAATTTGCGATAACATGGTATGTGTCTGCGAGCATCATGTAAATGCTCGATATTGCTTGTTATGACCAGTGTTTCTTACTTTGCAATAAGATGTACTGGAGATCATGCATTTCTTTATGCTGTACATCTTCTGAACTGAACTAGTGAATGAGCAATGAGGGAAAAACTTTAGGAGGGAGAGGCTGAGCAGAGAGGGAAGGGTGGTGTAGCTTATAATTGAAATTTCTCTCTCTTGCAGTCACTGACTGCAGCTTTAAGCCTGGATTTGCATTGAGGACTCAGCAAAGCTGATCAGAAAAGCTCCCCTGTAGGCTGACTCCAGATCAATCCAGTCTTTGTGAGCCTTACCAGCCTGAATACAAGCGTGCCAGTGTGCAAGTGAACAGAGAGAGCTCCCTTACGCTTCTTGGCCCGGGACTCAAACAAGGCGAAGTTCTGGCGAGTAGCAAAGCGGCAGTCCACCTTTTCCCCGTTGATGTGGATTTGCGGCAGAGACTCTAGCAGCCGCTGCAGGGACGACTCGGAGGAAACCACTACCTCGGCATACCTGCGGAGAGGGAGGGGAGGCACTCGTCAGCTGGTCCTGCATGACTGCAGCAACACGAAGACAGACGTGCCTACCCTTGCAGGGGACAATAAAGCAATCAGTTTTGATTTAATGTCACAAAAAGAAAGCAAATGAGATGATATAAAACAAGGAGACCAAATAATGCAGCAGGTTCGAAAAGCAGACCAGAATAATTGCATGGATCACTGCAAACCTAAGCTAGAGGTAAAGGCCAAATCCTCTGTGTTCATCTCACCCTCTGGATTGGCCGTTGGCTCTGTTTTCCGCAAACTTTATTTCCTCAATGTCAGTCACGCCGATCCGGTTTGCAACATTGATCAGATCGACATCTGTAGTCCACTGAAGGTAAAAAAGAAGCAGTTTAAATGGCCTATTTCAGTTTTTTGTCAGGACAAATTTGCGCAAAATAACATATACCAACAAAGCAAAAACAAGTTTTTTGAATTTTAGAATTCAGACCCTTTCCTAAGGCATTTCAAATTGAGCTTAGGTGTCTCTAAAACTTGAATGGATTCAACCAGCAGCGGATTTGATTGATTGGTATTGATTTAGAAAAGGAAACACCTGTAAAAACTATGTACCTTGAATATGATTCCATAATCTAACATTAATCTCAGATCAAAAACCGAATAATGAAGCTCCGTGAACTCTCCATAGACTTTGGTTCAAAACCTGTATCCTGCAACTGTTGATCAGTCCTGCACATCGGATTGGAGGAATTTTAGCCCATTCCTTCGTACAGACCAGCTTCAACTCTGGGATGTTGGTGGGTTTCCTCACTTGACCTGCTAGCTTCAGGCCCTTCCCCAACATTTTGATTGGATTAAGTACAGGACTTTGACTTGGCCATTCCGAAACATTAACTTTATTCTTCTTTAACCACTCTTTGGTAGAACGACTTGTGTGCTGAGGGTCGTTGTCTTGCTGCATGACCCACCTTCTCTTGAGATTCAGTTCATGGACAAATGTCCTGACATTTTCCTTTAGAATTCGCTGGTATAATTCAGAATTCGTTGTTCCATCAATGATGGCAAGCCATCCTGGCCCAGACGCAGCAAAACAGGACCAAACCATGATGAAACACCACCATGTTTCACAGATGGGATAAGCTTAATCTTATGCTGGAAAGCAGTGTTTTCCTTTCTCCAACGCTTCTCATTTAAAACAGAAAGTTCTATTTTGGTCTCCTCCGTCCACAAAATATTTTTCCAATAGCTTTCTGGCTTGTCCATGTGATCTTTAGCAAACTGCAGGCAAGAAGCAATGTTCTTTTAGGAGAGCAGTGGCTTTCTCCTTGCAACCCTGGCATGCATATCTTTGTTCTTCAGTGTTCTCCTGATGGTGGACTCATGAGCATTCACATTAGCCTGTGTGACAGAGGCCTTCAGTTGCTTAGAAATTAAGCCTTTGTGACCTCGCCGACTATTACACACCTTGCTCTTGGAGTGATCTCTGTTGGTCGACCACTCCTGGGGAGGGTAACAATGGTCTTGAATTTCCTCCATTTGTACACAATCTGTCTGACTGTGGACTGGTGAAGTCCAAACTCTTTAGAGATGGTTTTGTAACTTTTTCCAGCCTGATGAGCATCAACAACCCTTTTTCTGAGGTCCTCAGAAATCTCCTTTGTTCGTGCCATGATACACTTCCACAAAAATGTGATACGAAGGTCAGACTTCGATAAATCCCTGTTCTTTAAATAAAACAGGGTGTCCACTCACACCTGATTGTCATCCCATTGATTAAAAACGCCTAACTCTAGTTTCACCTTCAAATTAACTGCTAATCCTAGAGGTTCACATACTTTTGCCATTCACAGATATATAATATTGGATCATTTTTCTCAAAAAATAAATGACCAAGTATAATATTTTTGTCTCATTTGTTTAACTGGGTTCTCTTTATCTACTTTCAGGAATTGTGTGAAAATCTGAAGATGTTTAAGGTCATATTTGTGCAGAAATATAGAAAATTCTAAAGGGTTCACAAACTTTCAAGCACCACTGTATGTATGCATGTGTGTGTGTATGTATATATAACCTATATACATATTGCGCATCTCCAGACCAGATATTACGAAAACTGTGCTTGCATCATTTGATGAACAATGGCGTCTTCAGTGTGGAAACGCTTACTTTGTGTAATTAAAAGACATGGCGATGTTATACAGAGGTTAACAGTGAACAAATCCAACAAAATGTTACTGTTTTAGTTGCGTAAGTTCTGCGTACATGAGGGCTGCCGTACAAACTCACCCATGAAAAGTTACCCACATATACCGCCAGCTTCTTACTCCGGCCCCCACTGTATGTATACAGGATCGCCGGCTTGCTCTCAGGTTTAGCTGTGACGTCCTTTTTGGAAGATGCGGCCTCCTCTTGACTTACAGAGCCTGTCAGTACGTCATCATAGAGATCGCTTGGCTCAGCTCTGCCCATGAAATTGCCATCCTGAGATGGAGGAATTGAAAATCATGTCTCGAGTGACCACTTTTGTATATAATACAGCATTCAAACATTTTGAATTGATTGCAATAGCCAATGCCTGCAGAATAGGGAAAATTAAGCAATATGAATAAGCAGTAAGTATGGATGCGTTGGTATGCATCATAAATGGATGCAACGGAATTTGAGAGGGAGGAAACAGAGGAACATTCTGAGGAATGATCAATAATGTTTGGGGGGGAGAAAAACCATTTTCCGTGATTTTCTTGATCAAAGGCAAGTGAAAATCCATTATGACATCTATAAAATTGTGAACTTCACCCATCCTAGTTTCAATCATGCAGACCTGTGAATAAAGCATGCACCCTCTTCCCAATTACTCTTGTTGTGTATTTGTCACATTTAATCATTTCAGATCTTCAAACCAAATTTTTAACTTGACGGTCAGTTGCATTGGTCATTTCTAATTCTATTCAGCCGTTACAAATTTATGCGCATTTAAATCACTGCTAATCACGATCATCTCGGAAAGAAGTTATCTTCGGCCATCTTCCGCGATGACGTTACAGGAGGAACCCAGCCAGGAGCAGAGAATACAGTCAATGGCAATGGACTCAGTGATTCATGATTGTGGATCATTCCCCTGGGTATGAAATGCCAAATATCTGCCTTGTTTACCGCAGCAACAATAAGGATGATGCAAGTAGAGGCATCATGGTCCCTACATTTCCAAAAAAAAAAAAAACCCTCTAATTCAGAAGGCATAAATGGATTTTATGAAGAATAAACAAGTGGATTTCACGGAGCCCGGTGTTGTGTCTGATTTTGCTCCCCCATAAAATCAAGTTCCCCCTTCGAGAAAAATTTTCAATGCTGTTGATGATTTAAAGGTGATAGCTACAAGTTTAATTCCTTCCGGCCAGTAGATGTCGCACTCACACTCGCCCGCTCTCGCTCCAACCTTCAATTGTACTGGTTGCCAGGTATGCCAAATACCGGAGGTGGACGGAGAACAACAGAGATGTCAAGCCAGGAGTCTTTCGTGGTATATGAATTATTAAATCATAAATCCTTTCTGTGTGCCGACTGCCTATATAACACCATTACTCTCCTTCTGAAACATGTTTAGATCACCAACTAAACAGCTGACTTAAGAATGCCATCATATAACGTTTTTTTAAACGTTTATAAAGTCAGGCAACCCCTGAGCTCCGCCTCACGTGATATCAACGAACTAATACTGTTGGCGCAGAGATCGCTTCATGTCGACATTGCCAACGTAACCAGATGTAAATATTTAGGCAGTTGCTATGGGTACAGAAGTTTTCCAAAGCATTTCAATGTAGAGGGGTATGGCAATCCGAATTTCAAACCTTGCCCTAACCTAACCCGGACCCAAACTCTAAACCTAACCCTGACCCCTAACCCCAACCACAATCCTTAATCCTAATCCAGGTCCCATCAAATCGACAGCCATACCCATAAAACTGCCGTAGCTCTAGACACTGCAAAATATTTATATATTTTGGACCCTTAAAATTTTATAAAACAATTATTTCTATCATTTTTTTCAGTAAAATTAATACTTATATTCTTAACCCCTCTTGACGTTCTGTGGATGTATCATTTTCGAAAAATGAATCGTTATGATGAAAAAGTTGTAGCTATGAAGATAATAAAAAAAACATATCGGGCATTGATGAATCAGCTCACTCTTAAAAAAGTTATCACAGGTGTTGCCTCATAAAGCGATGAATTTTGATACGCTGCCATCTCCTGCAATTTGTCCTTTTGCAATATTGAGCTCTTCAGCTAGACACTGATCACACAATTTCCCCACGCTTTAATGATTTTTAACATTTTAAACCAAAAAAAATGACATCATCCACCAACTATTTTAGAAATATTAGATGCCTGTTATTACCATATCCAAAATTTGTGATGGGGTTCTGCTTTATTTTCTCAAAATAATTTTTTTGAAAATGAGGTATTTTTATGGACACACAGCATTTAATGGCATCGAAGGCATATTCAAACATTATTTAATAAAATACGCATAGTTCGTGATAGAAAGCTCAAACTCAACAAAATGCTTCATTTCATGAATGTTGACTTAAAATTAAATTATAACCCACATATAGTTTTCAATGAGTTTGAGCTTTCTATAGCATTAACTATGTATAATTTATTTAATAATGTTTGAACATGTCTCCGATGCCGTTAAAGGAGGATTATCATGCTTACCTGTTTCGGCTTGTATTAACTGCATCCTCCTTTAAGGGGTCAAGCCTGGGTTCACTCAATACAAGTACTTCTAAACACTAAAAACACATAAAAATTGTGTCACCTGAAAAAAGCTCAAAATGGAATTTGAGTTTAATCAAATTTAATAAGTTTGTTAACGTGAAATCCGTACATTATTGGCGAAAAATGTGAAACCTTGTGGCAACAATATCTCAGAAACTGTACCATATTTTCCTGTAATTCTTGTTTTTTTTAAGCCAATATCACCAACTATACAATGACATACTCATTCTGGGTATTTTCACAGGAAAATATTTAGAAAAATTATTTGGTCATAGAATTTTAGAAATGGGTGGCAGAACCTGCCTGGCAGATGGATCATAAATTCACCATGCATCTACCTACCCAAAAATGACTATGACATTGTATAGAACATAAACTGATGCTATGGTGAAAATTACGGAGCAATACCTTGAAAAATGTGGATTTTATGCCCGCCACAAGCCTGATAAAATATGAAATTTTGCAATGCGAGGAAAATCGTGTTTTTGTCGCGAAACGAATGCAAGCGACCATATGATAAAAATCCACTTAAAAGAATTTTTTTTGGTCTTAAAATCACCTTTTATGAATGTTTTGAAAGATTTTTAATAAAATGAAAAAAAAAATCCCCCCCCCCCCCGGGGGACCCCGTCTGAACCTAGTCTTGACCCCCTAAATGCTGCGAGTCCACAAAAATACCATATTTTCAAAAATGAATTTTAAGAAAATAAAGCTGAACACTACAACAAGTAGTGGCATCTGACCTTTCGAAAACAGTCAATTTGATGTTGGTGGATGGTGTCTTTTCTTTGGTATAAAAATGTTAAAAATAGCACAACTTTTTTTATTTCCCACATTTACGAGCCATAATTTTTTCTAGAATATTCATGAGAGGGGCAGAATTAGAATACAAAATAATATATATGGGAAGCTGCATGTGCAATACTGAATCCCCATCTTTTAAATGAGGCTTTTTACAGTCCTTCACATATCCTACCGCAGAGCGCAGAGTAAACTTTTCGAGCAACTTTAAGCACCCAGAAATAAACTCAACCTCTATAGGTCCATATTCCTGAAGTTATAGTTGCAGATTTTCAACCCCGAAAATTTGAAGGACTTCGCTGAAATACTTTTCGTGATATAGCCATGTGAAAGTGGCTCCTCAGAAATTGCTGTTCAACAAGGGCTGGAACTTAGTTGCAAAACATATTTTTTATGACAAAACTATTAGGAGTTGAGAGCTAAAATTTTGGATTTCTCTTATTAGGAGGTGGATGAACCCACTGGAATTTTTTCAGCCAAATCTGAGATGGTCGAGTGGGAGCCATCCAGACATTTGTCATGGAATGACCCAGCTGTTCAGTCGATTTAATCAATATCTATACAGTTAATTTCTGCTTTGATTAATATCTGTTCGGTTGATTTAATCAATTTCTGTTCAGTTGATTTCTGCTTTGATTAATATCTGTTCGGATGATTTAATCAATATCTGTTCAGTTGATTTCTGCTTTGATTAATATCTGTTCGGTTGATTTAATCAATTTCTGTTCAGTTGATTTCTGCTTTGATTAATATCTGTTCGGATGATTTAATCAATATCTGTTCAGTTGATTTCTGCTTTGATTAATATCTGTTCAGTTGATTTAATCAATATCTGTTCTGTAAAATCATTAGTTATATTTATTACAGAAAACAATCAGTTGAGCCATTTACATATCCATTGGTATCTTATTGTTAAATGTAATTTAATAAATGCATTTTTCTTTATTTTTTATGGGGACAATACCAACGCGTGCTACCACTATTTTCCAGAAAATCCCAGAGACAACATCCCATCCAATAGGGGAAGGGAAAAAGATAAGACATAACCAGTGTAATGTGATAGGAAGAAAGTTCTAATAAAAAAGACAGTTTGGAATGTTTAAATTAGTATTCTTTGCATGCAGAGACTACACCAGATTTTAGGTCATGGGCTGAATTAAGTCTGATAAGGGTCATTCCGTGTCAAATCAACCAAGAATTTGCAGACATCTCTCGGAATTTTGTGAAAGTTTGTGAATGAGTGGGGACCTATGAGTAACGAATAAATGTGAAATATTTTTGCTATAACATTATATTGATTACCGGTACTGTAAAGTAGGAAATATTCTTGGCTATTGTTGAAACTTTCACATGCTTTCAATTTAGCATTTCAGTGATCCAGTAGTAGGTCTTTCCTTTAATAAATTTCCTTTTTCGTGGCATTTTAATTTTGTGACAAATGGGTCATCGTGAAAAACGCCAAATTAAAAAGCATATGAATATTTCCCAGTTTACAGTACAATCACTCTCTAACGTTAGAACCCTTCATGATCCATCTTTTGTTCATTTGACACGTTTGACATGTCTTAAAGCGATCATATCGCCTTACAAATGTTTAATTATAAGATAGGATGTTTTAGATTTGAATTCAGTTCATGGATAAATATATTTTCTACAACTTGCTATGGTGTTTTAAGGTATAAAGTCAGTTTGTAAGGTAATATGACCGCTTTAAAGACATTTTTGTTGAAAATAAAGTACGAAAATGGCAAATTTCGACTGTTGTACCTGCACATATTTGCTCATAGCTCAAAGACCATTTGAGTCCCCATCACAAAACTAACGGGAGAGATTCTTAACATCATAAGCTACTTCTCAGGAATTTTAAGAAATTTGAAAAATGTTTTTTTTTGCAACACACCTTTGAAGTATTTGAGTTGCTATAACTTTTTTCCATTTGACTGTATTGTGAAAAGTTTGACAAAGCTTTTGTTATAATCAGGGAGATACACGCGTTTGAAGTCGCGAGGGTTCGCTAATTAGTCAAAACTTCGTTAACGAATTACTCACTAATCATGAGGCCTTCAGCAAAAATATTTCAGATTTATTCGCTACTCATAGGTATCCACTCATCCACAAACTTTCACAAAATTCCGAGAAATGTCTGCAAATTCTTGGTTGATTTGACGCGGAACCCACAATTGTTTGAGGATTTTGCCTCTCTCCCAATTATTTGAAGGGGATCTTTAAAATCCGACAACAAGCCTGCATGGGCGACCACAACAATAGTTATGCAGCCCACATGCCGCCCCCACCATCTTACCTCGCCACTGTTTTGATTGAAATCGTCTTCACTGTAGATGTCTATGAGCTCCGCTGCGTCCGCCGGGCCCGCTGCGGTCGCTGCCATCCCGATTCGAATGGGCAACGTGGGCCCTGTCCGGTCTATTCGAGTAACCCCGCAAGTTAACAAATATCTTGAAAATACAAATCAAATATGCAAGTTTTAGCGTTGACCGTTATCGTGCTAAGTGTATTTTCAAATCACTCTGCTGTGCCGCTTTCCAGCTGGCTTGCTAACGTTACTTCGTTAACTTGCACAGCCCCTTCCCTCCCTTCTCCCGCACCAATGATAACCGTGCGTGAGATGGTTAGGAAACCTGGTCGAGTCGTAACAGATGATCACAATATTCCCAACCGTCGCAAAGCCAGAGTACACGCATCTTGTCCATTCTCTTGGATTTCAGAACATTTTAAACAATTCCGCTACTCTCTGTATTTACAGAAACACACATTTCACACGCCGGAACTAAGCCTGTCTTAGGTGGGGAGAGCGAGAGAGTCTGGTGCGAAACACTCATCGTTCAGTATGGTTCCGGGGGTAACAACTTTGTGTTGCACCTGGAGGCGTTATTTTGCATCTAGTGCTTTGAAATTTTAGAGTCATAAAACTAACTTTTTTTCATGGACTCTGCTCCAATAGATTAACTTGATGAAGTGCAGCATCAAAGTATAAGATTAGCAACAACAAATTACGGGATGACCTCACCAATATGGCGGTAAAATACACCCTCTGCTATTACCGTGATCTTTCAACCCATGTGGGCCGTCGTTCATCAGTTAATGGTCCGACTGAACATTTGGTTTTAGTGTCAATGGGATTGAATTGCTGATAAGAAAGGAGAGATGATTTCTGCAATTGCTGCGAAAAAAGTGAGTTATTCGATTGGGCGTATTGATTCAATTTACTGTACGAACGTAGCTATGTACAAAAACAGAGGGTAGGTGGGATAGGGTACTCGTTTTAGTTCGAACGATGGATTACGTTAGATGTGAGCGCACTGCGAGGAAGGACACAGTAGGGTAGAAATGTCATCGACCATTATTATTATTAATATTAATATTAACAACCATGTCTATCGGCTTGCCATTGTAGTACGTAGGGCTTGGTGCCATGGAGTCTTTTAACTGGACATGATATTTCATGTGTAATTTTTCCGTGGAGGAAACGCGTTGTTTCGACTTCGTATGTCTTGCTAGAGGGCACTGTAATTCTCTTACGAAAGCACGTTGAGTTGTTTTGTAACAGTACTGTCAGAGCGAATCGCAGGGCAGGCTTTTTCAAAGTGTTTCAATACAGTATCGCAGTCGAAATTAGTCTTGTTATTTGATTTCAATGGGCGCATTCGACTCTCCAGCCGAACAATAGTGGCGAAGATGGGGGATTTGTACTGGACTTGGGGATTGGTTTTTCTTCAACTTGTATTTTTCTGTCCCAATTTGGACGGCAGGTTTGGGCTCCGTCAACGCGGTCAAATCAGGCAGGCATGTGGCGGCGGCAAGGTCTGAAAAGAACGAGAACTAATCATGAAAACTTATCGACCTGTGCAGTCAACAAATTTTCAGTCATTTTCTTATTTCGTCTGGAATTTTCTTTTAAACTTTCGCCTATGGTTATATTTAAAGGGAAAAAAAACGAATTATTCATTCTTTATTGCATGTAACTTCCATCTCCAATTGACTAAAAAAAAAAAACCTACAATTTCTATGATATAGTTTGCACGCAACTTATTTCCCCTCTTCTCCTGTTATAAAAAGAAGTAAATCTTCAAATTTTGTGTCATTTGTCTGTAATATTGCTAACGTTATATGTTTGTAAAGTTTGTTGTAAATTATTTATAAAATATTCAATGATTGCACTTTTCAATTTACAATAACTTCAAATTGATATGATATTTGTACTTTGCATCTGCGATAAAAATACATGTTGCCTTATGTCTTAGTTTACAAATTGGTCTATACAAAGAAAGAAGGAAAAAATGGTCAAGATACTTACATAAAGAAACAAAGTAAATAGGCCTAGCTCCTCATCACTTGCTCATAGCTCGGCCCTCAAGAACAAAGTTTCAAATTAGGTACCCATTTTGCGGATTTAAAATTAGCTTGATGACAAATTAGCTGGCTATTTTGTAGTAATAGCCTTACAAATGGCAAATACAATTTGATCAGGGAAATTTCCCGATAAGTCTCGGTCGACTTTGCGAAATAGCCAGCTAATTTGCAAACTAGCCCGCCATTTGTGTTGCATCTTCATTAGAACAAAATTTTCTCGATCCCATCGTGCTTTACAACAAGCGCTCATTCCCGGTCAGCTGGCTTACGTTGTGTTAAACGTTAGCTAGCACTACGTATAGCACGTATTTTGCGCGGGAAAGCCAAATTGAACCGTGCACTCCATCTGGAAATGATGCAAAATGCACATGCGTCAACTTCTGGCTAATTTCTTGAGCGGAGGGCTTTCTGGCTAATAGAGAGGCAAATTCGTACCATCTTACTGATTTTCCTAACTGCAAAATAGCTGGCTAGTTTAACTTTGTTCTATTGAAGACAAACCTAGTGACACTCCGAGGTTCTTGAGCGATTATATACCTGCAACATGTCTGTTCCATTTGACTAGTTTCTTTCTTGTTCGGACTATTCATCTTCGTCGCATGTAGCCAGCGCATAAACTTTATGGACTGGACGAGACTAGTTGAATTCACCCACTGCCTCATGCACTAGCTGTGTGCATATCTTATAGTGACGGCAATTTCGACCTTCAAGATTGATCCGTTTTGAACACTTTCAACACCAGTTCACAACACCATTTCAAAACTTAAGTTGTTCGACGGTCATTCTATGCCCAGTGGAAATGCTTAAGGTACGTTTTGGGCAATCATGGTCTCAGATTTTTCTCTAACTTTATATATTTGTTCATTTGAACTCAAATGATGGGTATCTCCAATTTTTTCACAAACCGCCCACTGGTTTTATGGGCCTCTGAAAAAATGGCCTGTAGGGGGTGCTTTTCAAAACATGCTGTGGAAAAAGTCTTCTATCTTTGATTCTATGACAGATACAGATCTGGAAGGTGGCTTGGTCCTTGACATGAACCTTGCTCCAGGCTGACAATATTAAAGGTTGCTTGTATCAATGGTAAATGCCATGGAAATTAAGGTCAAAGAGCCCAAGTTTAAGGCCTTGGCTCGCCTCCAGGGGAAAGTTGCACGGACACCACTTTGCACCTGAACAGTGTTTAATGACTTGAATTACACTGCTATGGCCCAAAAATCCAGTATATAGGCCTGTTTCCCACCAAAAAGCTGGCCTAAAAAGTTGTCAAATTGTTTCTTTGCATTGAAATGTACATGGCAATGTACTATTATTATACAATGAGCTGGAAATAAAGAAACCCGCTTGAACATCATGTGGGTTACTTTATTTGAGCTGAAGACCTGATATTGATATTCTTTGCAATTGTAGTGACCTTATTAGGGTCATTCCATGCCAAGTGGAAACACACCTCCACCATCATGGTCTTGGATTTTACTTTAACTTTGTCTGTTTGTTCATTTTGGCCCAAATAATGGATATCTCTATTTTTTTCCAAACTGCCCTCAGATATTGGTTTTATGGACCTCTGAAGAAATGGCCTGTAGTGGGCGCTTTTCAAAACATGCTGTGGAAAAACCCTTATTTTTTCTGGGATGGATGCTACTTGCTCACAGGTCATTTCATGCCAAGTGGAAACGCTCCTGGGCCATCATGGTCTTGGATTTTACTTTAACTTTGTCTATTTGTTTATTTTGGCCCAAATAATGGATATCTCTGATTTTTTTGCAAAATGCTGTCTGGTATTGGTTTTATGGACCTTTGAAGAAATGTCCTGTAGGGGGCGCTTCTCAAAACATGATGGAGAAAAACCCTTATATCTCTGGCCCTATTACTTATACAAGTACAGGGTTTGAATGGATTTGTAAAATGAGGCTTCCTCTAGCACCACTATCATTTACAATGGTTGTATCTGCTCTTGTTTCCATGGAAACTGTGTTTGAAGTTGGGCAAATTTGAGATTTTTTTCCACTTTTTTTGACCTTTATTACTCACCAATTACTGGTGATGCTGAAGAAGCGACAAAAGAAACATTTTATTTCAGAATGATCGTTGACACTTTTATTAAACCATCATGTTCTGATTACATTTTTTATCAGATTAACCCTTTCAAATTTGCCTACAACAGAAAGTCACAAGTTCAAGGGGTCTGTCCATCACCAGGGAAAAGTTGCATCATTATGAACTTGCAGCTGTTGCATGTTAGGTGACCCGAATTATACTGGAAAGCACCATCGGTCCAGTATATAGGCATTTTTCACCACAAAAACAGACACAAAAAGGAAAAATCTCAAATTTGCCCAACCACAGTTTACATGGAAAAAAAGAACAGATACAACCATTGTGAATGATGGTGGTGCTATTGTCTCGCATTACAAATCCATCCATACCCCAGACCTGTATCATTAATGGGGCCAGAGATCAGTCTTTATGCATCACAGGAAAGTTTGAAAACTTGTTGACAGTACATGGCATTATTGCTGGTGAGAGAGTGTGTGATTGCCATTTAAATTTGAGAGACATTGCGCCCTATTTTAACGATGTAAGTGCACTGTCTGAAGCGCTTGGTGCAAGTGCCGTTAGGGCGTGTCCAACTCAATTTTTACTAGTTTGATGGCAGGTGATCTGAGCCCAAAGTAAAGTGAATGGATCAAAGGGGTTGTTCTTAATCTCTAATTAATCACGGGCCTGTTTTGGGCATAATGTGAAATAAATCGGTGTCATATCCCATTCCCATTAAAAATCAGGTGTTTGTGCACATTGGCAGTTTGCTGTTAGAAAGGGCAGATTTGTGAAGTCCTCAGAAGAAAGACACTACTCTGCGGTAGAAAAGGGTCTGCTCATGGAGCTCTAATTCCAGTTGGCCAATATCAAAGTGTCTTTGGAACAGCTAATTTTAGAGCAATGGCTTTCAAAACTTGTGGGCATTTCGTATGTCATAATCTCATTATTCTCATTATTAACCATTTTTTCCTCTCAGCTGGTCAGTGGCCTTTGCCGAGTGCCATGGCAACGGGCTGTGGTTGGTACTGTTTCAATCCGTGGTTACCGTGGTGAGGCTCCTGAAGATTCCGGCAGGGACCTTATAGAGATTCCCCTGCCCCCATGGCAGGAGAAGACTGGCGAGCCTCTCGACATAAAGCGGCGGCGTCTCATATATGAGAGCCGAAAAAGGGGAATGCTGGAGAACTGCATTCTACTCAGGTGAGCATGAGATGATGCGCTCATTTAACCCTTGGAGTAGTAGGTTTACTACAATCATTTTCTCAATTAGTTAAGGGGTCATTCCACAGTATTTTTAATGTTGCAGAGTCAGTATTTAGAAACTTAAAGGGGAAATATTGTGAAAACTGAGTTTTCAGTATCAGTGAAGCCCACCAACCCACAAACTCTGAAATAAAACAACACAGCCTGTTTTTTTTTTTGGGCTACATCTTGCATGGCTTTCAGATTTGTTAACCCCTCCAATGTCACATGCAGGCTGGTGAGTTCTGCCCCTTTTCTGAATATCTCTGCGTATGGCTAAATTTTATATGGCAACATCCCAGTTTCAATCGGCTAAAACCTATACATGCGTGCTGTCTAATTTTTGCTTGACTGCTTTATACTACTATCTGGGGTCAGAACAATGCAGGACTGGGAACAAAATGTATATTAAAGGGGGCCGATTATGTTTTTCAGAAGATACAAAGAAATGGTGGTCTCAGTTTATTTTGAAGGAGAATCAGTAACCAGCTAGCTAGGTCAGTTTTTCCAATTTCTCTCTGTATTTAACAGTTTATTGTATTCTAGCAAGCTACAAAATTGACTGAATTTAAAAAATTGTCCAGTGGCAATGACGCTCAGATTCACACTAACCAGTGAAAGTTTCTGTGCGTGAATCAATGAATTGATGGCAGTTTTGAAAACTCATGTCGCAACTTGGATGGACATCACTCTCTTTTTTCAGTTTGTTTGCCAAACGATACCTGAACTCCATGACTGAGAAGCAACTGCTGCAATATGACAGGCTGATCAACGAGCCAAGCAATGACTGGGATATCTACTATTGGGCAACAGGTGAGAGAGAGAGAGATGATGAGGTGGTGGGAGAGGTAAGGAGATGTTGGCGATCTAATGTAGAAAGGAGTCTGGACAGTGTTTGCATTTCTTGTTTTTAGAAGCAAACCCTATTCAAGATTCAATTTGTTCTGGGCAGTTGTGGCATTATTGTTTATGCACTGGTTCTGCAGTAGAACGTGATGGAGCCTACCTGTGGTCATATTGATAAATGGTTCATTTTTTTCATGTGATTGCACTTCCCGAGCTCTGTAGGAAAGAGTTTTTTTCAAAATAAAATATGAAACGCAAAGCTGCTGTTTGCACACTCACCCCGATCACACCAGCACGGTTCAGTAATGGGTCACCTTAATTGACAACGAGAATTTATGGTAAAAACCTTGGCTCTGTGCATGACATTGCTGCTAACAGTACTTTACTTCATGTTTTGAGGAAAGAGCTTTTTAACCTTGATTTTGCTGCTACCAAACCATGGTGACCTGTGAGAGAATTTTGTAAGCCTTCTAGCTAACTAGTTTTACTTTTCAACAATAGCATCACTGCTTGCAGTAGATCACGCTATATTTAGGCTAAAGACCTTTTTATTGTAAAATTGCGTTGAATCTCCAAAATCACTATGCTTTATATTCTGTTGTTCTGGGAGTTTGCTACTTATGCATGCGTAGCATTTAGTCACATCTAGTTATACATCCTCTTGACGGTTGCATTCCATTTACATAACTACAATTCATGAAAAGAAGTCCACTGGTGACTTTGCGACTAGATCATTCAAAGCAGCTGTCAATCACAGCTGTCAATCATTACTTTTGCTCCCCATTTTTCTAGCATCAGATAACCAATTAATTACAACCAAACTGATCAGAAAACAACACTTCAGCACACATCAGCTTGGGAAGAGCTTTCTCAAATGGCAGAAACCATCTTCAGGAAAAATTAATTTAACGTGTACTTTGAGGTTTTTTTGTTTTTTTTGTGTGTGTGTGTGTGTGTGGCTGAAATTCAACCACCTAACATAAAGGGGGCAGGGTTTATCACCTATACTGCAATCGGCCACCAGGGGGCAACCAAGATGTTTTAGCTTCACTTTGGGGGAGCTGTCAGATCACCAATCTTTATATGCCATGCAGCCATGCTACTATTCAATCTGCCCCAGCCGTGTGGCTGAAGCTAAGCAGGTGTGGGCTTGGTTAGTACTTGGACGGGAGACCATGTGGGGAAAAACAAGTTGCTGCTGGAAGAGGTGTTTGTGGGCCAGTAGGTTACGAACTTCCTTCTGGTGGAATAATGCCCAGTGCAATGATGGGGACATTGTACTGAAGGAGATGCCGTCTTTCAGATGAGACGTTAAACCGAGGTCCTGACTCTTTGCGGTCATTAAAGATCCAATGATGGAGAGTATGGAGTTTCCTGATGTCATGGCTAAATTCCCTACCTGCTACCTAATCATCCCCTGATCAAATTGGCTATGCAATTAGTCCTCTCCCTTTCCACCTGGACTCCCAGGGCTACCTTGAAAAAGAGATTTCAATCTCAACGGGACTTCCCTGGTTAAATAAAGTTTAAATTAAAAAAAATGTATGTGAGTGTGTGTGTGGACTAGGAAAAGGGGCCACTTGGGTCATTTTATGAAAACTGAGATTTTCCAATAAAATCAGAGTGTATTCCATGTTTTTCACAGCAAAGTGTTGTGTTATAAATTGACAGCACAGTATGAAATTCTAGCTTTGCACATGTATTTTCGGTTAAATAAAGCAGGTTGAACTTTGACCCAGTTAATCTCAGAATGTAAAAAAAACCCAAGTGACCCCTTCTCCTAGTCCTGCACGCACACATATCTCATATATATATATATATATATATATACTCTTCCAAAAAAGAAACTATACAAATATTGAATTATTGATTACACTTTCTTTTCAATATTTTTTCCTCATTTGTCAAAACATTTAATGTATAATAAATTGATGCTAACAGCAATGTATAGTTTCTTTTTTGGAAGAGTATGTGTATATATATATATATATATATATATATATATATATATATATAGACACACACACACACACACACACACACACACAGAGTCAGTGAGCCATGCTAAAAATTTACTTGATCTTTAAACGATTGCAAGTGCTGCCTACAGAGATCCATGTGAATGCTACTTTATATAAAGGTCATGTTTGCCTTGTTTTCCTCTCATGGGGCCCTGCTGTCTCCTCTCCCCAGGGGCCCACCCTACACCTCCGGAGTACCAGGGTGAGGTGATGGACTTGCTACAGGAGTTCACCAAGAACCGGGACCAAGAACAGCGGCTGAGCGCCCCTGACCTGGAGTACCTTGACACGGGGAAGCAGTGACCAATGCCTCACTTTTCCCGAAGGACTTCATACTGTCACGGATAGTAGCACAACACCACTTATGTCTATTTAAGGAATGTGCGTTTCTTCATATGCATTTGTTGATGTGTATGGAAACCATTAACCTGCCAGCCTGTGCGGCTCTCATTCATTTTGTTTGTACAGCAGTTGGGAGGTTGATACGGTTCACAAATGTACCTCAGTTCGGGCTTTTTCTTGCTTTATTTTGTGGACGACAGAAGCCATTTTCAGCCGACAGGGGTCTGAGGGCCTTTGTGTTAAACAACCAGGATGTAAAGAGACTGGTGAACAAAGTGACTGATGCCCTACCTTCGGGGCATGAGATTCTTTGGAGAAGACCAAATGGTTAGACCGCTCTGTTGTATTGCTGTGAAATAAATCTCTTTGTTCCGGGCCTGCATCTTTCAATTTTCAGTAGTTTCACGTGGGGATCCCTTGAACTCCTTAAACATTGATTTCTGCCTGAATATTCCCACAAGTAGGTTCGAAGTTAGTGCATTTGTTTCATATTGCAGGACAATGACATAGACATATTCTGTATCTGCTCATTTCAGAGGTTCACTGATGCTGCATCACACGTGAGTAACATTACATCACAGAGAAAATATCGAGATCTGGTGCATCATATATCTACATTTCCCGGTTATTCATCGGGACATATTTGGGATCTTTGGAAACATTGGGATGTTGACTAGAATTTAAGCAGCAAGCTCCTCAGGCTTGAATAAAGCAGTGGTATTTAGGTTTAATGGGAATAAAATATAATGACACACAGTGGAAACGCAACACCCATATTTAATAACCAAAAAGAAGAAGGAACCAATGTGTTTCGATTCAATTTTAATACGAATAGAAAAAGTATTTCATTGTCCATAACACTCTGAGGTTTAATCTCATTATCTCAACAGATGTTTCTTATACGCCACTGAATGCACAGACCCTCTCCAAACTGTCAGTAGCGAGCATGTCCTCCCTGTGCTTGGACACATGCACATAAATATTTACACAAACATTGCACAGTTGCTTGGGGAAAGTTCCTCCACTCCTCCTGTAGTGCTGCTGTCAACTCGGCGATATTGCGTGGTTAACGTTGACACTGAAGCACACGACGACCCAGTACATCCCACGTGTTCAATGTGGTTGAGATCTGGTGAGATGGACGGCTAAGGCAGAGCATCGACCCCTGCTTGTTGGAGAAAGTCTCTGGTGTGGCGTGCAGTATGGGGACGGGTGTTGTCGTGTTAGAACGTGAACGGCAATCACTTTTGTCCATGGTTGTTCAACAGTGGTTGGAGAACTGGTCTTGAAATCTTATCCACATATCGCTGTGCCATTAGACCTCCACGAGTCACAGCAAGTTCAGTCCAAAATCTCACATTAATGGCAGCCCAGACCATGACACGACCCCCACCAAACCATTTCCTCCCCAGAACACATCTATCTTGATGACATTCATATCGCCTCCTATACACCCGCTGTCTGCCATCAGCAAATGAGACTCAGAACCTCGATTCGTCTGAAAAAACCCAACAATGGAAGACTCGTGGCAGCTGAAGATGATGACGTCGAGCAAACTGGAGTCTATTGTCTCTGACGTGTCATGATTTTGCCTCGATATAGCCTCCAGCACCTTAACCCTGCAGCTCAGGGAATCACCGTCACGGCATGGATGAGGCATCCGTTGCATCACGTTCTGAGCCGCGTCTGCTGCTGTTTGGAACCGGTTCCTCAGATGGATCCACCGGATGTGTCAGTCCTGACGTGCCATCATAACTGGAAGTTGTCCTGGTCGGGGGCGGTGGTGAATGCTTCCTTTCTGTTGGTAGCGATGCTCCAGTCTGTTGATGGTGGATGGACTGACCCTGAACTAGCAGGCAACCTCTCTGAGATGTTCCCTCAAGCAGCATCTCCAAAGATCACTTCCTCTGCTGTTCTGTAAGCTGTGGCATTCGGACACTGATGCTGGTGGGGATGAAACACTGTGCCTTTTATGTGTCCAATGTCTTGTTTTGCACTTGCATGTCAGTCAAGTGATGCATTCAACCTTCTGCTAATGACATGGCAAAGTTACGTTTTGGAGAAGTGATCCCCTGACAGATGCACAGACTGGGTTTGAACCCAGACTTGCACCAATTCCAGCTTTTAACCTTCATACCACTATATTACTTCTGTGGTAATTTTGATGGCTGCAAAAAATCAGCTACAATATTAAAAATTAGGTGTTGCGTTTTCACTGTGTTTCAGTATAATACCTTATTGTGCATGTGAAAGGAATGTGAAGTCCGCTGTGGGGGGCCCCCACGGGGGGAGATGATGGAGATCAACTTGTGGTGGTGGGGGGGGGGCGCGGATGGAGATCAACTCACTTAAATACGATGAAATACAAATGCAAGAACCAGCAACCTTGAGAATACGCTTCTGATTTGGGTGAGGTGGGAAAATCTTCAGGAGAGTGTTTTGTAGTGAGATGTCGTAGGTGATAGGATTGAGACGGGATCATACTGCTGCTTTCGGGATTGAGGTTTAGGGCCTGTGTTCACAGACAGCCTTTATTTACGCTGGCAGTGCGCGTGGCATCATTTTCAGTGTGCTTCTCTTTCTGTTGCGAAGTAATGAAAACTTGCACAGAAAATTGCTGTAGTTCAACATAACCTTAGAAAGGTTAGCTAAAACGATAGAAAGAAATCGCAATTAGTCTTAGAAATTGAGCGCAAACCAGTTACCATAAATGGGAAACATATTTTGTGTTATGTTAACCTAACCGATTACAGAGTACCTAGCCACGGCTGTTTGTCTCCACAGTTGTAGTAAACATAAATGCGAGCCATCTTCTTGGCAAGGCTATGCTATTGCTAACTGATTAGGAGCGAGATTCTGGTAGCCAGGAGCCATTTCTATTTCGCCATTATTGTTGATATTCTTTGTCCTGTTCTCTTCTTCATTTTTGATCCGTCAGTGAGAGAGATGACATGGACGAAACCGGCTGTGCTCCAGAAGTTGAGCTATTTTCAGCTGAGAACGCCATTAGTGCCGCAGAGAAAACAAGCTGCATTTTGAGGGAGATTCCAGTGCCAAGGGCGTTGAGTGCTGTCAATGCTGAACTTAATGGAATTTGTATAGAAAAAAAGAAGCTGTCAGTGCAAAAATAGCCGCCTGTGGATGCAGGCCCTTTGTCCGGAGGATAGCTTCCACCTTACTAGGCAGTGGCAGGTTTCCTCGCTGCTCCCAACTGCACTGTTTGAGCGGGCTGGTCCAGTTGAGCAGCTGTTCCCTTCAGTGGATTGAGGATTAAAGAATGTTAATTGATTGGTTGATTTCCTGATAATGTATCTGCTTGCAGGCACACACAAATTTGGGAAAAGGGCAAACCCTCAAGGAAATGTCATTAGTACTTAACCTACGTGTAAAGAGAAAGATTCTGACATTAATCTTGTTGGTGTCCCAGCGCTGGTGTATACAAGGTGTATAAATGACATTTTTTAACTGGATGGCCACTGCAATCCATGAATGGATAATTCATTGATCAGTCTCTCTGCGCTAAGCAGTTTTATTTTCTACCTGTATCACTAATTGTGTAATGTCTGGAAGTCTCCCAGCATGCCATGCAAACCCATGTGATTTCCACTGTCAATCAATTCCAGGTTTTGGTGGAATTTCTGATCTGAGCTCACAGTAAAAGTGGTAAGTGAGGCTATCAGCTTCATTGCCCTTGTAGAAACATTGTTGAGAATTTAGACCGCGACCGTGATTCCCAAATTTGGACCTGGGCGCCCCCTGTGTATGCTGTTTTTTTTTTGTTTTTTTTTGTCCCAGCCACAATTGCATTGACAGGATTCTATTTACTTTCATCTCTTCACAAAGTTGCCGTGCTGTCACCAGCTGATTTATTTTTGTTTTCATTATTATTATTTTTAGAATTTTATTTATATTTTTTTTTTACTTGTCATACACAGATAAGGAACATCAGAGGCACTTAACTTTTTTTTTGTTTTGCCCTTTTGCACCTCTATTGCCTCTAGTTTCAGCTAACTGGTCTTTTTGAAAGGCTTGATGGTGTTTCTTACTGTGCCATCGCAGCATTTAACGCGTCCAGTATCATGTACGGCCACAATGTGGGTACGAACAGTCTCAGAGAGCTCCTTCTGTCATGCCGTTGTGTCCAAAACTGACATTGCTCAAAGTTCCAGTGACACTGTGACATACACAGTATGTGACATACACTGGAACATGTGACCATTAGAGGTAAATTTGCAGAATAATGCTGCCTCAATCCAGTTTAAGCAAATTTTTCACATTAATAATCATGGAATGAGCCTTCAACCATGCATTCAAGAGTCAAAACAATAACATTTGCAAGACCTCTCAATTATTATAAAAACTTGATTTTTCACTGTTTTTGTTTATTACCCAAATTTTTATCTCAAAATACTTCAGGGAATTATTTATTTTGATCTCGCTGCCTACAATAGTTTTTTTTTTTAATGCATTTTCACCAAAAAATTGTGGAGAAGTAATATAATTAGGACCCCATAGTGGTGGTGTATAATCATCACTGCATGCTATTGTATCTATACATGCCATGAGTAATGCTAATTAAATATCCTCAATGTGCAATATACTTAATAAAAAGTTAAGGACCGCTGAGTTTTTTTTTTTTTTCCTTTTATTTTCTCTTGTTCAGAGCTTCCCAAGACACTGACAAGCTGTGGTGAGAGCAGGTAGTGGTCACACAAAATACTGAAATAACTTCAGACATTTTTACTTTGATTTAATGGTCTGAACTTGGAGTAATTCTGGTCTTCCCCATCAATACCTTGTTTTGGGGTTATAAAGTCATCTGGTCAAATGTTTTGATGCATTACGTCTCTTTGATTAACACCAATGATGTAAACAGCAAACAGCACTTGGGATTTACACTCAGTTTTTTTACATTTCACGTACTATAGTCAAATTCAAATGCTCCATAACTTTGTTGAGCAGGCATAGATAATGATAGAGCAGGACCTGTTTTGGGTAATTTTTAAGTTATTAAATTGAAGCAGGTTATATTGGAAGTCTTGGCACTGCTCAGCAACCTTATTTGACGCTTACTGATTTCATCAGGGTCTAAGTAAATCTGTTTTAAAATGTTGCCAGAAATAGTTTGCAGTTTAGAAAAATAAATGTTTGAGGGTTTTATTATTATTTTTTTGTTCGTGGCACAAATGGACAGTTCAGTGAAAAAGTTGCTTAAGACAGTAAATAACTTATTTAAAAATGAAATGCCTCTAATTAGGACAAATTTTCGACTTATTAAGATTACACCTGCGGTTGGAACAAAGTGCAGCATACACAGGGATGCCCCAGGACCCAGTTCGGGAAGCACTAAGCTGTAATATCATAATGTAGCCACAAGATGACAGTATAACATCTTGTCTTACTGTCTGAATATTCATGCAACTTTCAAAGACATGACACAGCATGTTTACTTCTTTAGTGGAGGGGAATTAAGAGAAAGTGTTTTCCCATTGTACATCTTTATAGCAAATCAGTAAAATGTGAGTTACTTGATCAGTAAATTACTTCGTCTTGGCCATCATCCCAATTCTATACAGTTTTTGAAAGTTGGTTTGGCTCATTTCTTGAAACGGCTTTACCCTTCTCAAAGCTCCATGTATTTGTATCTTATTTGGTACAACACCACGGTATTGTTCGCCTGCAAAAGGACTTAACTCACTCAAAAGTTATTCTGTCAGTAAACAAGCCAATGCCACCAAGGCAATAAGTTATCTTGACTCTAAATCATGCTGGGCAAATGTTTTCGATGTTTCGTCAATATGGCAATCGAACCTTGAAGTCTTGGCCTACTTTTTCTTTTACACTGAATGTTTGCTGTATTGGAGCATAATTTTTCTCGAGCTGAACGTCAATCAGACGCTGATTTTATTTCGCAGTTTGAGGTTTCACATTTCACTGAGAGAAAACCTGCACAGTATTGTATTGGACAGAAGTGCCGCAATATAAAAAGAAAATAATTTACTGCAAAAATAAACATTATAAGAAGCCAATGCAGCCTGTGTCATTCACCTGGCAAGACAAGGCCCATTTTTTCTTCAGATGCGACCTGAGGCTCAACAGGATACAAATCAATGTAAAGAATATTAAGTGATGTCCACCTTTAAAGTCACGCCATAAGAATTCAAATCAAAGCTGGGTCGTTCACTTTAAAACTATGTTAGTTCATTTGTAAATATGATTTTAAATCGTCTGAGTAGATTCTCTGCAGTGTCACATGCTGAGTTCTGTTTTTGCGGGGTTCAGTTCATATCAATTCGCCGTCTGTTACATATTATAAATATTTCCTGTGAATTCGGTTTTCCCGGGCTACTGTGCACATGTATCAGGGCTGATCTCCTGTCTCTCTGGAGTTACTGTTTAATATGCGTAAACGTATAACAACTCTGAGGAGTCCTGCGCGCACGAACTCTTCTCTCAGAGAGAAAATCGATATTTCCCGTCTGCAGTGGCTCAGCGCGCGATATATTTGGCACCGTCTCCCGCGAATGATCTTGATATTAGTCATGTTTCGCTGTGATAAACGCATTTTTAAACTGTTATCATATTGGCATTCGTTTACATTTTCCCGACCACTTTTTTAGTCCGGGGGAAATGGGGGGTTAGAGAGCAGAGGGCGGGACATCATTGAAACGGGGCGCGGCGCCCTGGCTAGGCACCTTAGGGAGAACCCTTCTGCCATCCTCCGCCCCTTCTCGCAATCTTTGACAGAAGGTTGGGGGAAGAAGTGGACAAACTGTTTTCTCTCAGAATTGCCATTTCCTGTGTTTGCAAGGTGATTTTCCTTACTGTTTCGGAATTCAGATTTGCACATCTTAATGGCTTCAGGTCTCCCAGCATACAGTCAGGTCTCCCTGCATACAGTATGTGAGAGATACTGCAGCAAAAATTGTGTTGTGAAATATGGAAACATATCTAACTTATTCATCGGAATGCCACAGACTTGTCCTACATTACTAAACTGTATCGGGAGCCCAGGTGAAAGGGGAATATTTCCCACCTGCACCACTTTGTTATTTACCAGTGATTTTTCCATGTTCATCTGCAGAAAAATTGCACATTTTTCCCTTCATTGAATGGAATTGATCTCCTCACACAGCTGCTCACGGCCATTTGTGCATTAATAAAACTCTTCCCGATAATGTTTGTATAGTTTTTTTTTTTTATGATAGATTTATCTTTAAATTACCATTGCTTTGAAATGCGGCTCATCTCTGGCAGACATTTAAAAAGCAATAGTCCTATTTTATGCTAATAGTCCTTCAAACACTACAACCTCGCAATCATATGATGAAACATTTAGAGCTGATGTGTTAAACAAATATATATATCCCATCCATCCATCCATCCATCCATTCTCTATACCCGCTTCTTCCTCATTAGGTGTCACAGGGGGAGCTGGAGCCTGTCACAGCTAACTATGGGCGAAAGGCAGGGACTCGCCCTGGACGGCTCGCCAATCCTTCGCAGGGCGCACACACCATTCATACACCATTCACTCTCACAATCATAACTAAGGGCAATTTAGAGTCTCCAATTAACATGACATGAATGTCTTTGAACTGTGGGAGGAAACCAAAGTACCCAGAGGAAACCCACGCGAACACGGGGAGAACATGCAAACTCCACACAGAGAGGCCTCAGGCCAGATTCGAACCCATGACCTTCTTGTTGTGAATATATACATGTCTCAGCAAAAAAATTGGGCACCCCTGGTTAACGTCAGGTAAACGTCTGTTACAAGTAATCTCCAAGTGATTGAAAGCAAATCCGAACATTAAATGCTACAAAGTTAAACATGACACATGTCATCACATTACCAAAAGTTATTTTTATTTTTAACTTTTTACAGTTTCAAAATAATAAAACAAGGAAAAAGGTCTTGTGCAAAAGTTTGATAACCCAGTCACCTTGTACTTTGTAACTCCTCCTTGGGCAGCTATAACAGCTTGCAAACGCTTCCTGTAGCCAGCTAAGAGTCTTTAAATTCTTGCCTCTGGAATTTTTTCCCATTCTTCCTGACAGAACACCTCTAGCTCAGAAATATTCTTTGGCCAGACACCACCGGACACAACAGCCTCCACATTCGGATACTTTAGAAGGCATGGAGTTACTTTGTAGTTCAACCCTGGAATTATATTCATCTGACTCATTGAAGCCCTCATGAGTAAATCACCTGGATCTGGGCCTTGGTAATCATCTTCTTAAAAGGTAATATAGAATAATCCAAAAAGGTTCCCAAACTTTTGCACAGGGCCCTATTTCCTTTTTTATCATTTAAAAACTCAAATAAAAAGAAACGTCGCATTTAACTTTGCAGAAAGGTTTCATGTTTAACTTTGTAGCATTTCAGTGTTCAGGTTTGCTTTCAATCACTTGGAGATTAATTGTAACAGACATTTAAAACAGGGGTGCCTAAATTTTTGCGCCCCACTGTATGTTCTAATATGGATTTTCATTCAGGAGTGGCTGGTAGTACATGGTAGCACCATTCCCCCACAGCAAAAGGATCTGGGTTCAAACACAGCCTGGCATTTTTGTGTGGAGCAGGCGGGTTCTCCACTTGGCAAAGTTTTGCCTAACTTTCCTCCCGCAGTCCAAATGCACTACCATGGAAGGCTCATTGCATTCGGTATGAGTGAAGCTGTATTATATATGTCATGGATTGGTGAGTTATCCCGGCTGCATTCCTGCCTGTAGGCCACAGAACCCCTTTCGGGAGCTTCTCAAGGAATAAGTGGGTTAGATGATGAATATGATTTATTTTTTGTGCAAGGTGCACATTGAATTTCCGTGATAGTTCACAAAAATAGCAATTTGAGAATAGTCTTGAACTAATAATTCCTTTCTATTCATGCCCATGCATATAATGCAATGTCATTCAGACTTCCCAAGTGTACAATTCAAATAGCATTTCCTCTCTCACTTGTTTTGCATTCTGAGCCTTTGTGCTAGTTGCGGCAGCTTGCACTGAACGTTCCAGTAAAGTTTGTGGGAGAGGAAAGAGGGAGTCGGGGGGCGGGGACATGACATTTGGGACAGAGGACGACGACACGTGGTAATTTGAAGCTCTGATGTGTTTAGACGCCCTTCAGTTTGTCTAGGGAGCTGTGGGAGAGTTGACATGGGAGACATGATTACATGTTTCAGACGTCTCCGCTGAAACCAGGCTTTTGGCACATTGTCCCGGAGGCTGAATTTCAAATTGCGCGTATATTGCAATATGTGGTTGGAACATATCTGAAGGTTTTCCTTAACAGAACTCTGTTCCTGTTTTCTAATGTCATCTAGGAATATATTGTATGTGTTGTGATGAGTGAAATCTTGAAATGGGGAATACATTAATTTGTCAATGTTTTGATTATGGAGAATTGTGTTCAACAGAAACCCCCATATTTCCCTCCGTAAGTGGCCAAAACGTCTCCCAGCTAGTGAGGAATCTAATCAGCAGTGTATCCCTGTCAATTTGCATAATATCAGTTCCATCAGCTGAGTATGTACTTGTTTATGATGAAGTGTGCTCCAGTGGGCTGACTAGTAGGCTAGAAAGTGAAAAGAGGCAGCTGCTAGCAAAGTGCATTCCAGGGGAAATTTAATTTTTGATGCTTTTAATTAATGGAAGAAATGTTTCGAATGAGCCTGCCAAATTTGCAGCGGGGAGAAGGAATGGAAATTTGTGAAAACTGAATAATTAAAAAACCAATTGAACTAAACAAATACAATAAAGGGTGACATGGTGAGGCAGTGTTCACTAATGGCAAAAAGGTGGAATTTGGACATTTTCTCTGTGTTTTAGTCTATATGTACCTCCTCTGAATATATATGTATGTATAAATATATAAAATTTCTCTCGTGGTTCATGCAGTGAGACGCGGGGAGTCTAAATTGGCCATCGGCAGGATTTTATGAGTGAAATGGTGTCCTTAGCCAGTGATAGATTGGTCTCCTGTACAAGGTGTACTCCAGCCTCTTGCATAATGCATACGGGGACAGACTCCAGGCCCATCAACCCCCCATGATCCTGACCTTGAATAATGGCTGAATGTATAAGTCAATGATGCTGTAAAACCATGTTAGTACAAACACTTCTTTAATATAAGAACAAAGGGAGAGCTGAGCTCCTCAGTGCCTCCACCACCCCACCCTGCCCATTCCCCCCCTCCCCCATACATACCCAATTTACGAAAGGACGGTGGTATGATGGTGAGAAATCAATCAAGATCACAGTACACTCAGCCAAAAAAAAAAAAAAAAAAAACACAGGAGAGGCGCAAAACCTGGGACTTGAAATCCAAGCGCTGCTGGTCTGGGGTAGAACGCACCAGCCAGACCTTTCATTCCCCAAAACCTCACTTGTAGTGACAGGCCTCATTTGGGTCCCCTGGAGATAATCTGGCCAGATTCATTTCCTGTGTCACCGTCTGCTTCAATTCCATTCTAGTGGCACAGGGATATGACCTAAGGTAGCCCGTAAGAAGCTCTTTAATGGATTGGCGAGCTGCATGTCTTCAGATTTTGCAGCTTAGGTACCCGGGGCCCATACAAAACCGACGACGGACCGAAAAAGGCAGGCGCTACTTGGAGCTCAGGTGTCGAGGGAGGAGGAGGAGGAAGCTGTCGAGTCAAGCAGTTACTCCTTAGGTCGCTGTCGAGTCATCTTGGCCTCATTGGGCCACACTGCCTTCTTTGTGGAGCAGCACATATTTAACTATGAGTCGATAAACCACGGGTTCAAACGCTCAGTGTTTTTTAATGGAATGAGCCAAGTCTTTGGGTTTTCCCTAGAAGCAAAGGATGGAACGCACAGAGAGAAGGAAAGCTGTCCAATGGAACTCAACCACTGACCTGGACTTATCTGGGAATCCACAGACACTGGGGATTTACGCTGGTGCACACAGGGGGTGCAGTGGGAAATGAAAGGACGAGCAATCTTTAACCCCTTTGCGCAAAATACAAAATAATGCCAGTTTTTCCTGTTATGCATGAGCCTATTTAGGCTTTATAACTCAGTATTTGTGTCACAGATATTCAACTACAGAATTGGTTTCAGCACGCCATTGAGGGAGCCTCGATTTTGGCAATTTGAATTGCGCCATTTTGTCATTTTGAAACCGGATGTAACTCCTATTGGACGAGAGCGTGAACTGAATATCCGTAGAGAAGCGAGCGGTGATTTTACGGGTGGATCTTGCCGTATCAGATAAGGACCAGAGGATAGCCACGCCCCTAAAGCATATACTGGCTTTATCTTTTATTCTACTTTATTTGGGACCATAATTTACAAAAATGAACATCATGATATATCGGATGAGACTTTAAACTTGCGATTGATGCAATGAAGTAATGTAGAAAATCATTATTTAAATAATAAATCAGGTGGGAAAGTTGGGTCATTTTCTCATAGACTTCTATAGGATTGAACTTCTTTCTGCAACCACCGAGGTCGCCATCTGCTGGCCATTAAATAGAATGCAAATTTTGTAGGTTTCTGCATTGGCCTCAGTTTTCAGACCCCCAAGTGCTGTGTCCATCTTTTTTTATACAGTCTATACATATATGGTCAATATCTGCGCAAAGGGGTTAATGGGTTTGGCTGGTGACAATGTGGGGGGATGGATGTCAATGATTTGCCCACCTTGCCTCTTGTCGCCCCATCACCAATATCCCCACTGGATCAACAGCAAATGGTCTGCGTTGATTCAGCTACAAATACACAGAAGTACTGCGAAACATACCGAAATGAGTCGTGCATGGGTTGCACAAAGTCCCTGCATTTGTGTGCATTCATGAGCAAGGGTCATGCAGGCCGTTCATCTTTGCAAGCTCCAATGCCATGGGACGAAAAAGGACCAGCACTGCTCTTCTATGTCAAAGAGTAAGCGCAAAGATGGGGTGTGCTGCAAGAAATGACAAAGGGACTAGGACCCAGATGTGAGAGATAACGTTGGCAAGTACAAGCATCACACCATAACAAGTGGAACCTGGAACCTGGATATAATGTCATGCTAAGGTTTGAATCAACCCTTACAGAGTCTACTTGATTTCATACCGAGAGAGATCAGAAATGGACTGTGTAGTAAGTTAATTTGAATCTAATAGAGTTCATTCAAATCCAAACATTTCACTGTGCAGCCATTAGGAAATAAATGGAATTTTAGTGGAAATAAGAACTAGCATCAAAGACCATCAGTTCAATTCATGGACTGATGAGCAAAATAATCAGATCACTAAATGGAAATGGAGAAGTCATGGATCCTCAGAAAGGCCCTGATTTCTGTGGAAACGTGGGTGGACTCCTCCATTTCCTCCAGAGGAGATGATTAACAATTAGAATCAATTGAGTTTGGAGTCTCATGTTGAAGTGACAAAGTGGGCGAATTTGGCTGCTCTGTCCGTGGTTCCGGAAGACCTCCTTTGCCATGCGGGAGATTTTTGAGTGCCGTTGTCCGGGTACCCTGATCCCTGCTCTGTGAGCCCATATGGTAATGAATAGTGCGGACAGGAAGAGGACGGTGGCAGTGACAGACCTGGGGGGAAAGAGAGCGACCGCCGACACACAAAGAGGTGGACGGAAAAATAAATTGAAACGAGGAGCCTCAATTCCCTGTGTTATCAGCTCTTTCAGTTACACAGCCCGTCTCGACTGATTGATGAAGAGATACTGTGGACTGGGAAAAAGGCTCCAGAAATGAAGGAGAGGGCGTGTGCTTTGGTTTGCAGTTTGTAGAATCTGCCCATTATTCAAAAACAGTCGATGACATACACATACAAGGCTAAACTAGACCGAGGGAGGTTCCAGCAAAACTGCTGAGAGGGCAGATAAAATGAGGATTGGTCGGCAGACAGATGCACACGAAGGCAGAGATGTTCAAATAACGATATTTTGCCATTCACCTCCTTGCAATGTTTCAGCATTGGTTCCACTGCACTCTCCTAGCTCCTAGCTGTCAGAACCTTGCTATGTTTGCTGTGAAAAAACTAAATAAAAAAGAGCAAGAACCACACATATCTTTGATGCCATCAGGTGATTTTAAGAAAAGAAAATGAGAAGGGAACATACCACAGGTATATAAAAAAACATCTGTGCCCTCTGGAGTTTCTCCTCTTAAACAGCAATACACATCCTCTTTCAAGGCTAACAAGTTTACATCAGTCACCTCAATCAGGCTGCTAAAATCTATACAGTATAGTCAGTCTTTATTTTCCCTTTTTCTATGTACATGTATATTTACAGGTATTTGTACACTATACAAAGTTGGCAAAAATAAATAAATACATGAAATTAGATTGTACACATTACAATTGTGTTAAAGTTTAAACACTGTGTAGGGCAGGTAGGACCGAGAAAGACTGGTTAACGGAGGAGGAGAGAGAGGTAGGACTGTCCATCTCCTTCAAAGCACACAAGGCGGTAAACAAAATGCTCACGGACATATTTGATGATAACTAACATTAGTTAATCAAAGAAACAGACAACCTATTCAAGACATGCCACAATTACAGTCCGTAAAACAGTAAAAAAAAAAATAATTAAAAAAAAATCCAATCATATACTTCTACTTTCATCAGTTCTGTCAAAATCAAACTGGCAGGAAAAAAATTCTCTCTGATTAATCTTGTCACCACTGTCAGATCGGAGTCGACCAAAATTCACTGGTTTTGTTTCAACTCTCAAACTGAACCATATGAGAAACCATCAACATAAAAACAAGCCTTGGCTTTTTTTGAGCAAATAAGTAAAAAAAAAAAAACCCATCAGTCTTTGGACAGTTCTGTAGCTTTTCCAACATCTGTGCAACATTAGGATCTTCTTGACTTTTGCCTTGCGGAGCAGCCGGGAGTTGACAGACTAGCACACAAAGCTGGTGAACAAGGCTATGCCCTTTTAGCTTAATTTAATTAGCCCGTGAGATATTATGAGCTCTTTCACATTTCTGATGGGAAAGCAGCGGAAATTCAAAGAGTACTTCCGCGGCATGGCAAAGCGCTTCTCCTCGTTGATGTATTGTGTTAAGATCCTGGTGTTCGCATTTTTTCTGGCTTTCACCATCAAGATACTGGAATGTTTTAAGGCTAAATCATTTCTACCCTGATAAATTGGACTTCGACAACCCTCCAATCCTTCCTTCCTACTGTGTTACCAAATTATATTTATAAGGAAAGACATGAACTTTATCTGTGTGGTTATACTTAAGGTCTGAGCAACCAGTCTGCCTGGTATGTGATGCTGCAGTCGTGTACATGCCCTTGACTGCAGCAAATGCCACCTGACATCAATAAGGTTCCCAGCAGAAATGTGGACTGCAGCCAGACTCAAGAAGGTAGAGCATATGGATAACCGGCTGGGGGTAGGAGGAACCCCAAGCAGAAGTAGGTGCGCATCTCTTTGAACACGCAGTTTGGAAAGGATGAGGTAGCTAGAACGCCAGGCACGGTACATGGGCCCCAGTGTCCCCGATATCTCAATTCCTGTAACAGCGTGTCGGGGCGTGACAGTGAGGGTGACGCTTCGCAAAGTCAACGTGTAAGTGCAGAGCTGGCGCCTACGGGGAGCGAAGCAGATTCCTACCTCTCTTCCTCTCCCTTTCTCCTCACCTGACCTCAGGGTCAGGTGTCACCGTGAAAAAGGGGGGGTTCTGGGACTTGATTGGGCTTGGGGGGTTAACTTGGTCCCAAGCGAGTTAAAATATTTGGGGTATGGGAATTCACCCATGTGCTTTTCAGCCTGTAATCCTACACACTGTAACTGGCCTGCTGAGGGCAAGTCTCTAAGCTCACACCAGAACCCCACCCTCCATTTCTCAGCGGACAGGAAGCTCAACTCTCAGGCTTTGAGGCCTGAAAGTATGACATCATTAACAGACTCCATTATGGAAAAACATCCTCAAAATCAGTAATGGTACTGCCTTCCTTGATAATGCTAGTTTGTTAATTTTGGGTAAAATTTTTTTTTAGTGTACAAAGAGTTATTTACCAATCCTATTGCATGTACCTTAGTGTAAAAGGAATGTATTGAAGATATATTGAATTTGGCAGTTTTTTTTAATACAAGGCATCAGAAAAATGGGCCAATCCCAATGCATGGGATAGCCTCCCTAGCCAATGAGCTGGTGACAAAGCCCTCACATTGCACAGCACTGAAATACTCTTCCTCAGTAGCTGGTGTTACTCCTGCAGAACACTGCCAGATATTACCTTAACAATGCCATCATATCCCATGACGATGCTGAGCGCATCGCTGCAATGTAGTGGCGATGTTCTAATATCAACATGCCATTCCGTTCTGACATTATGAGGACTTTTGTGATCGCTTGGTCCTGATCTAATGGTTTTGGTCAGAGTTAATCAGTAGTTGTGTTATGGGTGTGTGTTTTCAGAGGATGAGAGCTGATATCAACTTGGCCCTATAGTGCAGGGCAGGGATTTAGGCCAATGTCTCTCTCCTTCCAACCCTGACACCGCACACCACCCCTAAAAGAAATACCGCAGACATCATGCACCCTTATTCAAGAAGGGCAGCAACTGATATGATGATCATCATCGCTATCATCATCATCATCATCATCATCATCATCATCATCATCACAATCGCACCTGGCATGGTTTTCATCATTTTTCAAAGTGACAAATGAGAAAGATCTTACAGCAAATATTAAAATTTTCATCCAACAATCTGTACAGGAAATAGATTTTTGAAAAAAAGACAAAAAACGAACAAACAAAAAAAAAGATCTCATCTCCTCTCTGGTCGAGAAATGGACCCAATGGAAGAACATTAAACAAGCACAGACATATGAACCAACGCTCAAATATAAAGAGAAATGCATTATTACTCTTATTACTGCTCGTCATATTCGGGTTATTATTCAGAATAATGCTTTCATAAACCCTGATCAGGAAGGCTTACATCAGCTTTGCACTAGATGTTTTAAAAAATTGAAAGGGCAGAGCTTGGAGAGGTGCAGTCTAGGAGGGTGGGCCCAGGCTACTGTTCCACACCAATTGTCCATATCCTACAATGGAATTTACCGACTTGTCATCCATTACCAGTCGAGCCAACCATAACCCCCAGCGCAGAGAGAAAATAGTGGGCGGGGTTTGAGTTTTGTTCATCACTTCCTGAGTCAGTTCCTCCAGGAGGAAAGAGAATTTGGGAGCAGATACCAAGACACATCACACATAAACCTGAATATCTCAGCAAATAGCATCTCAATCCAAGAGTGAATTTGGAAAGATGACTTACGGTGACAGAGCCATCAGACTGAAAAATGAATACAGATGAACTGACAGATTGGAGTAGAAAGGCAAAAAAAGAAAAAGAAAGAAACCAGCCTTGCATGACAAGACCCTAAAAATCACATTCTCACAACTATTTTAGTTTGTACACAGATTTCTACAATCCTTCTGCAATATACCACAGGGATGTTGCCAGTGAAGTGATATATTTTTGAATCAATATTTGACTTGCCGATGGCTTTAGAAAAGTAAATCAATTAGGCAAATAGTAATGTGAAAGAAGCAGATATTGTCTGCTCCAGGGGAAAACGTATTTAGACTCGGAGACTTAAGACTGTTTCTGCAGTGAGGAAAATATAAATGGACTGAAACAGGGGCAGAAACACACTGAGGAAACAGGGAAACGTGCGGTAAATTTACAGCCCAATTTCTCGCGGACGGTTCACATTTGTAGCGGTAAGCAGGCGCCACACGCAGTACACCATAAATCTCACGCGATCCCAGCTTTTTACAGGGCAGAGGGAAACCGCAGACCTGTCAGGAATTCGGCGGTATAAACGGGTGTGGCTGAGAAAACAATCACTCAAAAAAAAAAAAAACAGCAGCGGGTATGTTTGGTGATAGGCATGACCTTTTTTGCACAAATAAATCTCCTCACAATTTGATCGAGAGAATAGACAAGCTTGGGCCACGGACTGGGCGTGGCTGCCCTGACAATGATGAAGCTGAGCTATGATGCCACAGAAACATGTCGTCTCAGCTGGTTTCTTTCTCCGCTTCCCTTCCCAACCTCTTTTCCTTTTCTTCCTCTTTGCTTTTGTCTGGATATACAAGCAAATTTTGTAAGAAAGTCACAAATAAGCTGAATAGTTTGACCACTGTCATCTTCTGGAAGGCATTATTTTTTCAGCGGCAGTGATAATCTCGAATGTATTTTAACACTATCCATACAATCAGTAGACTGTGGGCAGCCTGCCAGAGAGACAGCCCGAGCCTCATACTGCAAGTAGTTTGTAGGCTGCATACCTGAGTATTTTCAGGCTGCTCAGGGGACTGGGGCTGCGATAGGTATTAGTCTTTATATTGGCAAAGTTCTTTGTTTGATTGTCCCCGTGACATGCCTTCTGATTGGTCGATTTGTCATTCTTTAACAGGACTACCCCTATATGAACCAATCATAAAAACTTTGACAGACCCTGGATTAACGCATACATGCGTCACTGAGGTTTCCTATAATGGCAGTAGATGCGAATTTATGCAGCAGTGGTATTGTACCTTATCAGCTAGCAGCACATATATGGAGGAGTGGGATTTTGCAGCATCGCAAATTCAATGGATATATGCGTCTGTGGGACAGATAGTGTTAAAGATCTGCGCCACAAGGGCAGTGGACTGCCCCGCTGTGAAATAAACTTGCGCCAGCAGGGGTGTTGTAATCTTTTGTAAAATAGTAAGGTGAACGTTACAGCAGTATGGTACCACACAGCATCCCCCCCGCCCCACAAAAAAAAAACAAAAAAAAAAAAACGTCTGCTTCCTGCTCCTTGAAAATTCACCAGAATGATCCACAGACTCTACAGCACAACAAATTTGTTCCACCAACACCATATTCTTGCTTTGGCCATCTTTAGCCGATGTGGTTGCACCGAGGGAGCCGTTCCTGATAAATTCGTGGACACCAACTGTGTGGTGATATACATAAACACTCATGCAGTGCTCGCATGGCACCTCAAAGGGCCTTATCTTGGGGCTAACAATTCTCAAGGGGTAGCCCGGCTCTACTTGCCTGACTACCAAAATATTCTGATGAAGAGCTGGAAAGGTTTTGGTGACTGGGCAGGTCTACAGCCCATTTCAGCATGACAGACGAGACTGTATTACCTCCCTGACAGGTTTGTAACCCCATGGCAATTACAGTGTCACAGAATGCCCTGCTTCTTTCAAAGCAGCTAACCCACAGGGGCTTCACATAGTCCAGACCCAGTAAGCAGCACAAGACCTTCCATTAACACTCAGTCCCACGAGCCCCGCAAAACCTGCAGCCAAGACTGACATGTGAACGGCTGAAGCTCTAGCGCGGCAGTAGTAAGAATTCAACTCTACCAGAAAAAATATGCTGATATCTAATTATGAAGGGTAAAACCTGTCAAAAATTCTAAAAAAAGCACAATTTTATCTATTTTATTTCTGCTCTGTGCCGACTCAGCCAATGCCATGATGCTCTCGTTAATCCAGGGAAACGGCTCGAACCAAACGCTGTTAAAATTGCTTTCTTCCTGGCCAGGATCTGGTTTTCATCTCTCAGTTACAAATGCCAGCGGTCAGGACAGGGGCAATGCTTTGTCACTTCTTGACACTGGATATAAATCACATTTGAAGTGTGACAGACACAACTTTCTCTGCCTCCACCCCTATGCGCTCCTGGATGCAATGCCGCTGCAGCCAGGCAACTAACGTTGTACTGGAGCTTTGAATGTTCACATGGCTATAAATAACACAGTCTCCGGCTCCTAGTACGGGCCATCTCATCATGTGCCTTCTGGCAGATTAAAGCGCAGGCGCAGCGCTACTCTGTGTAGAGAGACTTATGATGGGGCAGAATTTACTGCACTTAGATCTCTCGTGTGATCAAGTCAGCATCAAACGGAAATAAGCAACCTGCTCAACCCTCATCCATGCTCAGTAATACCCTGGCTCTGTCTCACTGTCAGGCACATGCCCAGTACTGCATGCTCACTCATGCCTGTGCACATGCTCAGAAACACACAGCCTAGCTTGATCACGTTTTTGCACTCCGAATAATAATATAGCTCATTGATGTGAGAAGTATTTTTGTTGCATACTTGCAGTACTTTTTCCATAGCTCAGCTCATGAGATATTTTTGATATTACCCTAGCTAGGGTAATAATACTTTTGCGATAATTTAATTGGCTGAGAGAGTGGGGGAAAAAATCACTCCGTGTTATATCACATTCTAAATATTTAGCCCAACTGAATACCAAGTATGAAGTTGGTAAAATCAGTATGGCTTAGCATTGTAGCGAGCTATCATTAGGTAACTACCACTTTCATAACTAAGTTAACGTTACTTAGAAAGCTAGCTAGCGAGCAGGCAGCACCTTTCCATAACCATTATTTAACATTAGTCTGGTAGCTAGCAAGCTAACGTTAGCTTGCTACTCAGTTGACTGCGAATCTTCTCTGTGGCTAGTTCACGTGAATGTCTGTGACTCAGGGACTGACGGAGTATCATACTGATGGAGTTAGCTCAGTGCTAACATAATGGGAGTTAGAATTAAGGTGCTAATGGAAATTACGTTTGTTTTCTATGAAAGTAATTGATTCAGTTATGTGATAAACAGAATCTTATACTCTTAGTCCTGTCATATGAAAGTTATGAAACTCGTTGAGTAAATTTTGGGTTTGTTGCTCGCTAAAGCTCCCAACAAATGCAAAATTAGCTCAACTCGTTTCATAACTTTCATATGACACACCCATTTGTGTAAGATCATCTGTCTTTGCCTCTCAAACAAGCACAAAACATTTAGTGCATTTTCACGCACTGGGAATGTGACATATGTTGGTCAACTACTTACAGAATTAATACTTGCGTATTAACAGAACACAAATTTCATAATTTATTGATTCATCTACATTTCAGAAATGGCTAGTGCCATATTTTGTATTAGTTTCTGGACCACCTTCAACTAATACTAATGCACAATTTCTGAAAGTTTGTACTATTATGCATCATGTGGAGAAATGCAATGACACATTTTCTGAACTAGATAACTCGGTCGCCACAGGGACCAAGTAGTGTATCTCCCCGATCCCCATGAGAGATCACTTGCAAATTTTTACAGCCACATTGTCACAGTTTTCACTCTTGCTATGACATTAAGATGCATCCCTGTACATGTATATACATGTAAATGTGCCTCAAAATGAGCAGAAAATACAAAATCTGCAAAAAAAATAAAATTTCAAAAAAATGGCCGACGGTAGCCATATTGGATGTCGGATATTGCCGAGCATTGATCTCGAACATTCCCAAATAAACATCTTTGACTATGCAAATAAAGAGAAAAATTCTATAAACTTTGAAGCCTCCAGAGCCTGGAACAGAAAATCTCGACGGCGGCGGCCCAAAACTAAACCAAAGTATCTCCCGACTATCATGGTCGAGGAGATACAAATATGTGAAAGATTTATCTCAGTGCACTGTTGAAACTTACAGGCTCCTTCAGTGTTCAGTGACTCAGCCCTAAACTGGATATGATGAGGATATGTACAGCTGTCTTCCTGCCCAGGCTGACAGCTGTCATCCTCTCCTCAGTCCATCACTGTCACATTCTCTTCACCAGCCAGGACTGCCGACATATTGCCTGTTTAGTGACCTTAGAGTTTCCCAAACTGCACTCAATAATGGCGGTGGCAACTAACTCTTTTGCAGGAGATTAACAGTCATGACGGTCTTCACTGCGACCTTAACAAAGCGCATCACATTCAACAACCAGAAATTTTGTTCAATTACTAATTCATTAAACAAAAATGTCACAAAATAATGGTTGCCATGAAAACCTGTAGGATGGTAGAACTCTAGGATCATGGTTTAAAGCATGGAATAATAAAATTGCAGTTACAAGAGGGGCATTGTGTAATAAAAATAAAAGCATTCTCCCAAAAATACATGGAGTGGCTTCACACCTCGCCTTATCTGTGCTGCTGAGTATCCGAGTACAGTGGCTCTGCACAGAGAAATTCAAGTGCATGAGCAAATGGTGCAGCCAAACCATCATGCCTGCGACAAACTACCACATGATAGCACTGCCGGCTTTTTATCGGTGCAGGATCATTCTAGAAACAAAATTCCCAGGGTGCATTAGTATGCTGTTACTGGGAAACTCGCCTAATTCAGTGCTCTGAACGCACCCCCCTCCAGACCACACCTCCAGAAAGCTGCCAGCCCTACGTAGAGCCCCTCCCTTTAAAAATATTAAGCATTTGCATTTCATAATTATTATTATAGTTATTATTTTTCATCAAAAGTGCAGATCAAGCTCAGCCCTGCTCCCCCACTTTTGACAGCATGAGACTTGGCTTAGAGAAAGAGAGAGAGAAAGGGAGAGAAGGGAGGAGAAGAAAAGGATAAAGAAATGAAGTGAAAAGGAGAGGGGGAGGAGAAAGGAGTAAAAGAAAGTGTCTGACGAGCCGAGAAGAGCCTGCCAGCAAATTTAAGCCGTATACACAGTGATGAATACACTCTCTCGCACATGCACACTAGTTAATGCAGGTTTCAGGGAGGGAGAGAGCGTTGTGTATAAGGGATTTCTCAAGACTTGGAAACTTCTGGCAGGTGCACTCCATCAGCTGCTAGTGAAGGTGGAATAAAACAGGAGCTCTGGGTGCAACAAACCACCAAAGCCCTGAATTTGAGTCCGGAAGAAAATTTTTGATTGATTTCCTCAGATTTTCTTACTTTTTATGAGGAAACCAAGGGTGTAAATAATCTTTGAAAGTCCTTTGTTTTCCATTCTCCTTCTCCGAAGCACCAAAAGCTTGTTACTTGGACAATGTTCACAATTTGTTTTTTCGTTGCAGTTGACTTACAGCTCTTTATGACTCATTTCCTTTTTCTAAACTTGAGATTTAGAAGGCGAAACAGCACAGTACCACTGTACCCACTGCATATACAAACAGCAAAGGGAACTAGGGAGGTTGGTAAGATTCACAATCGCTGTGCCAGTGATGAGGGGAAAGAGAGAGAAAGGTGCAAATCAGATGAGTGCAAGTCCAGAGAAGTGAATTCCCTCCATCCCATCAGTTCATCCCACTGTTCCCAATTGTGTTCTTTTTAAGAAAGAGAAAAGAGAATTGGAGAAAGCAGAAGAACACAAGGGAAGACAGGGCATGGACATTGCATATGTAAAACAGTCACGTTTAGGAGATGAAGCATGTTCACACTCCCTAAGAAGTGATAGCCAATGGAGAGATGAGCGGAGGACCCACAGTTCAATAAACACGGCGTCGCATCCTCTTCCTGCAGAATCACAGCACAGCAAGCACGTCAGAGTGGAGAGGCCAGTTAGCTTTCGTATGTGTCCGGTAAAATGCCATATATTACAGATCCAAATTTAGACCGATAGAGGATTCTTCGGCTCTGCAGAGAAGCGTTTCAGGGGCCGAAGGACGGGAGACAGAGAGGAAAAAGGGGGGTTATCAGTATGTAAGGGCACAACAACGGACCGAGATTCAGAAACAGGAGGGGACAGACCCTGGAAACCAATAAACGGACAAGAAAAAAAGCGACAGTAAGAAAGAATAGGAAAACTAGAAAAAGATGGGGCAAAACAAATCCTTAGATGGCAAATTGTACCCGTTTTGCAGCCTGACAGCGAGTTAATCTTGTGCATAAGAGCAGGCATTGTGTGTGTGTGTGTGTGGGGGGGGGGTCTTGAAGAGGAACAGGATTGGGCAATCAGGCCTTCAGTGCATGCCACTGGGCGACAGCGGTACGCGGGCGCCCAATCATGTCCTTCCAGTGCTTCACTTCTGCAGGGCCGCTTTTCCATGATAGGTAGATCTGCGAGTAAAAAGAAGAAAAAAAAGAGAGGAAGGGAGATGTAGTTTTATTTGATAAATAAGACGGGGTGCTTAGAGGACAGCCTGCCTGTAAGCCTGTCGTAAGTTTGAATAGAAGTGAACCAAATTGAATCAAAAATAAAATCAAGTAAAACTGAAGTTCTGGACAATAGCTGCCTTTGTATTTTAATTTGCGGGGGAGAAAGAGATAGAGACAATATAAGGAAAGCACATGCTGCTCGCCAGCAAATCTACTTTGCATGGGAGATTGAGAAAGTGAGAGAGATAGAGAGGGAGAGGACAAGGTAGAGAGAGTGGAAAAAAGAGAGCTCTAGTGCTCCTCTGCCTTGGAAGTGCCAAGCAAGGGTGGGACTGTCCTACCAGTGCGATGAAGCACAATCTGAGTGCTGTGAAAATGGCAATAAAAAAAGAGAGAGGTGAGAATCCCAAGCCCTGTGCATGTAAATCAGTTCAGGGTGAGTCAAAGTGATTGCACATGCAGTTCTAAACCAGCCACTGTGTCAAGACCAGCCAGTCCCGGCACAGGGACTCCTCTGAAGAAACTGCAGGAAATTCCAAATATATCCAGAGTTACGGTATCAGTGGCACTGAGCATGTATAAACGGTGCCAGTGGGGCCAGCGACAGCCTTAGTCACTGGGCAGGTCCACATGGTACTGTTGGCTAGTGTTCAGTAATTTCATGTGGCACCGGTGGTACTGAGTAGGCATTAATGATGCCAATGCGGCTAGCTTAGTCACTGGGGAGGTCTGCATGGCACTGGAGGCTACTGTTCTGATGACGGTCTATGCCAGATCTGTTCCGATTGTGGCCTGTGTTACAGCATATAATCTATCCGTATGCTTTCATGTAAACGATATGTTCAGGCTCATCCATCCAAGTAATTTCAATTTGACTTAAAAAAAAAACACGTGCATGTAAACATAGTGTGAGTCGGTTAGCGAACCAGTCATACTCCATGTCAAATTATCAATGAGACGGCCATAATGACAGTCAGTTCATAAATCTGTCATTCTGTCAGTTTATCAGTGTATAATTTTCAGTCAGTTTGCGAACCAGTCACCCTGTCAGTCAGATCATAAATAATTGTGTCAGTTTGTGACTGAGTTGTACTGACAGTCAGATCGACAATAATACAGTCATTCCTCCAGTCAGTCTATTATCATCCATACCATCAGTCACTATGCAATTGAAAAAGTCATATAATAAGACAGTGTGTAAAACAGTCATACTTTCAGTCACTTTGTCAATAAGACAGTCTCAGAGTCAGTGTGTAAAGGAGTCGTGCTGCAAGTCAGATTTTGAGTGAGACAATCACAGTGTCGTTCAGTCTGTTCGGGAGTCAATCGTGGTGTCAGTCAGTTTGTGAATCGGCAGGCCACAATGTCAGTGCAGTGAGCTTAGTTGGGCCACATCCATTTGGTGTACCTTGCCGATGACATCGTTGCGACTCAGCCTGTCCTTGTCCATGACTGTGATGATGATTGTGGTCTCTCTCAGCACGTGGGCGGGGACGTCGAAGGGGAAGGACTCATTAAAGACGGGATTTAAGCAGCGCTTCATCACCACTGTCTTCTTCTTCTCGACACGCTTGTCCTTATGCATCAGCCACACTTTAACATATGGGTCTGTCCCCAAAGAGACGGAGAGAGAGAGAGAGAGAGAGAGAGAGAGAGAGAGAGTCGACACGGTAGCTAAAAGCACCTCTGGAAGCAATAGTGATGTGTATAATGATGTATGGTCAGGAATAAGTATGGATAGGCGAGAATGAGTCAACAGACAGGCTCAGGTGCAGTGAAATTTACATTGTGATCGGGACGCATGTGTAGCATGCAGGAAATCTAGGACCTAGTTTAGAACCTTTAGCACACATTAAACCTTTTTCCAAAGGCAAAAAACAAATAGCACAACCACTGATTAGTGCACATAAAAGCTGTAACCATCGCTCGTGTCACCGATCTTGCGCGTGCCAACATAGAAGGTTTTCTATGTACCAAAGCTTTTAGTGAAGGTGTTGCGTGGGAATCAAATTTATGTTAGGGCTTAAATAACCTGCTGCAAAATGTTTGTTTCTATTTGCTTTTCTGCTTGCTAATTCCCAACTGTTTAGTCTACGCTTCATTTGTTTATTACTTAAGGCGACTAACGCTCTGTTTGAATTGCACCTTGTCTGGTTTGTTGTGTTCATGTAATGCAGTGTAATGAGGCTTAGTGTCAGGATGGGGTGTGAACTTATGAGTGTCCAGAACAGGACAGAGTGACAGGTGCGGAGGGATGGCGGTGTGTCAGAGAGACTGAGATAGTGGCTGAGCTTCAAAGACAGTACCCGAGGTGCCCCCGATGTCCATGGCTTTGAGGTTGCGTGCTTTGATGATGCTCACAGTGATGGTGTTGGCTGTGGGGTTGTAGCAGAGGGACACGAGCAGGTCTCCTCGACTCCCCTGCGAGGGACAGAATGCTGTCAGATGCCTGGTAGTTCACTCCCCCGATTGCAATAAAAAAAAAGAAATAAAATTCCCCTGTTCAGTCAGCGTCTCCCACACATCTCGACTCCAGAACTCTTCTGTAAAGTTTGTAAATGATTAGATCTGAGATGCAATCGTGCACGGATGCAAAGATTCTGACACACACATACACTCACACGCACACTCATACACTTGTACACGCATAAACAAACATTCAGGAAAGTAACCAAACAAAGAGCAATGCTTAAAATTAAATTTAAATTGTTAAAAAAAACCCGCCAGCATCTGCAATTACGGCAATTATATACATCCCAGGACTCCCACGCTTACATGTTGAGTAAATGCATATCTGTAGTATTTCCTTTGTGTAGAAACCAGAATAATTCTCATAAATTTAGATTCCAAAGAATTTTTGTGATAACTCTGGCATCCCAAGAGTGAAAGTCTGTCAAGTAATTGAAGTGGTGAATTGAATAAGGGCCCAACTCCACACATTTTCAACATGGAGTTGGGCCCTTATTGAATTCATCGATTCAATTATTTGATCTCAATTTGATTCTGCTATCTGGCAAAATACTTCACTGCTCCATCCACTCTCTCCTTTCCCTATTCTCTACTACTCCTTACATATCAGCAATTTTTTTGAAAACTGCATGTTCCACAGAATCTTCTACAGAGCCCTGGCACCTAAGGGGTTAAATAATTTTGAAGAATGATTTAATCTCAGTCAGGTACAACCTTTACTGCCTCTCTTCCGCTCCATTAAGTCTCTTTTCCCGCAACATTCCATCTGCTCTCCAACTCCGACTATACCAGTAATTTAGTTTTTTTGCAGAGCATCAGCACCCAAAGAGTTAAAGCATTTCAGAGAATGACTTGATCCCATCCGAGCTCTCCTCCATCCCCCAAACCCCCTCCGCCACATCCACCAACCCCATCCCTGCCCAATCTTACGCTCCCATCGCTGCATGGTTTTAGCTCCTTCCAGAAGGTCTGCATGTGCGCCAGGTCCACCTTGTTCAGGGGGATGGACACCTCTCCGATGGGGTCGTTTCGACTAAAGCGATCGTAGTCCAGCACCTGCAGGTAAAGAGTCCTCTGGACCACCTTCTCGTACGGGAACCCTGGGAGGGAACACAGAGCACAGTGTGCAGTGTAATACTCCCATTTCACGGCTGTGTTCTGCTCTCTTTCTTTTCTTCAGATTTGCTACGCTCCATTTCTGTCCTTCAGCAATACAAAAACATGTTTGTCAGATCAATTATAACAATTTGAATTGTGTCGAACAGAAATCTTTGGTTAAAAAGAGGGAGAGGTGAAAGAGGGGGGTTAAAGGGCAAGTGAAGGTGTGGTTTAAGAGCTTAAGAGATGGTTTAAAGAAAAGGAGAGGAAAATTACGGTAATGAGGAGGAGAAGTGAATAAGACAAAGAGGAAGCAGTGAGTGAAAGATTATGGCAAATGACAGAGAGATTTCGGGGACAGAAGAAAAGGCCTCCCTGGTTGATGTCAGATTAAAGCCTCATGAAAAAAGGAAACGGGACAGGCTGTGAGAGATCGCTGATCTATACAACTGACCATAAGCCAGCATTAAAACAGGCAAAAATGCTGACTCAAAAAATAAGAAAAAGCACATGTTCGCGCACATACACACACACACTCGCCCGCACGTTGGGTTTTCATGTCTTGTGGGGACATTCCACAGACTTGCATTCATTCCCTAACCCTTTTCCCTGACCTGAACCCTCAACAGTACATACCTAACTCTAACCTTAACCTAACCCTAACCTTAACCCCTTACCCAAAAATAGCTCAATTTCTTCATGGGGACCTGAAAATGTCCCCATAAGGATAAATAAATCTGGAATTCCGTGTCTTATGGGGACATTTTTTCTCCATAAAGGTAGGTAAACAAGGACCACACATACACACACGCACACACACACACACACACACACATTATCACAGACTCTCTTAATCCACTGAACTCTAATTTTTCAATTAAGTTTTCCCTTAAGTTGGGTCAAGGCCAGAAAAGGCCATTTTTATACTGTAGGATAATTTCAAATACTCAAGCTTTATCTGTTGGTTGCAGCGCTTCACTGAAGGTACAACAAACATGTATGGAGCGAAATGTTCAGACTCGGGACGCCATGTTTTTCTGGCCACAGCATTACATCAAATGGAGAACTAGTGGACCTTGTACATCATTTTATACACATTTTGCTATATTTCAGGGGGACATAATTATGATGGTTGGAGGCCTTCGGATCTCCATCAGAATGTAAAATACTTCTGAAGTTATGTATACATCAGCGGCATTTGAAAGACCCATGTATGGGTCTGTTGGTTTTATGGGGTAAGGCATCATCTTTTGATATTGTATTTTCAAGAACAAATCAAGTCAATGAGCTCTAGACAATAAAGTTCGTAGAAGAATAACAGCCATTATGATGTGAGCATATTTATGTTCGCTCCTTGGTGAAAAATATGTGCTGTTTGTGGCCCAGCAGACCCTAAAAAAGAAGAGCCCCACGGTAATGAATGTGCGCGCTGGGAGTAGATAAAGGGGTGGTTGGAGAGTTAAGGTTGAGGCCTGTACTGACCTTCAAAGAGGAAGGTCTCATTCCAGTGGGGGTTGAGATTCTTTCGTTTGACTTTCGTCTCCAGCTTGTGCTTCTTGTCGGGCAGCAGGTAGATCTTGACGAAGGGGTCAGAGGTTCCCGAGAAGTCTTTGGCGGGCAGGTCTTGGCCTTTCAGGATCTTGACTGTGAGGGTGGACTCCTGGAAGTTGTAGCCCAAACTGAACTGTATGCGTCCAAGTTTCTCACAGACCTGGCCTTCGTGCTCTTCTTCTTCTGAGCCCGGGGACAGCTGTGCGGAAGGAAGGGAGGTGTTTAACATATGCTGATATGAGTTTCTCACACTGCTAGTCGGTTATTGCTTTTCAAGCAGGTGTTTGCCAGCTTAGGATTGCCTAGTTTCCCTTAAATAGTTTCAAAGTCAGAAAAAGCATTTTTTCAGACTGCAGGACTTCTGTATCTGCTGGTTGCAGTATTTCACTGGAAACACATCATATTTATATTGAGAGAATTATTCAAATCCAGGTCGCCTCAGCATTACATCATATAGAAAACATCTAGATCTTTCACGTCACCTCAGACATTTCCCTGTAATTCAGCAGGACATATTTGGGGTCATTGGAAACCTTTGAATCTCCATTAGAATTCAAAATAGGCCTGAAATTCTACGGGTTTGAATGCGCCAATTGCACTTGATGGACCCACGTATGCGTCTGTGCGTTTTATGGGGTTAAATGAAATGATCATCTAAAAACTGTGTTCTGTAATTACTCACATTGCCTTTTTCTTAAATTTTAATTGAAGATCTGAATCAATGAAGCGAGATAAGCGAAAACTAAAGAAATGAGGAAGGAGTCAGTTTCATTTTCACAACACTTTATCTCAACAACTTTATCTCAACAATCACTTGCCTCTTTTGAGAATAAAGCTCTTTAGTTTTTCACATGGTGATAGATGAAAAATGGATTTCAAGTGTACAACTACAGTACATATTTACTCCCTGGTGAAACATCAAATGAAAGTAACTTCACCGGGTCTTTTTTAAGAGTGGAAAATTGAACTCTTTATGCACTGTTATTCTCATAAAGTCATTTTTGTTCCTCTTCATGGCAGGAGCTAATACTCGCTGAGGTAACTGCTGTCAGTTCTGACCAGCCAAAGACCAGTTACGACCAGTAGCAGACCAGGACATGAGCCTCAAGAAGTGAGTAAAACACTGCTTAAACCAGCTTGAATTATCAGCTGCTTAATCTGCAGGCCTAGAGCATTATAATACCTCGGTGCATTTTGTGGCAATGCAGTGCATATCTTTTGCATTTGCACTGTATGCTCAATGTGTAAGGCCCTTACTGGTAGCATTACTGCTGTACTCCTCGGGCGTTTTTGGATTCATAATCCTCTGGGATGTGGGGAGTGGTGGGGGAGGGGGGGGGTTGTAACTGAAATGTCTTTATAACATTAGCCAGATTGGTGGCATTTAATTTCCCAGCAAATTTTTTTAAGAGGCAGCAAGTGCTCAGATAAAGCCGTTTCCCATTCCCTCTCGCCGCACCTCTGCTTTGTCCCCTCTTAGTAAAGAGCATAATAGCAATCCATTTAAAAGGCCAATACCTGACTCAGTTGGAGAAGGACAAGGGGGGAGGAAGATGGAGCTCAGGAGAGGGAATGGGGCAGAGACATACAGATTGAGACAGGGGTCGGGGGGGATGTTGACAGAGCAGGCAGAATGGTTAAGAGAGGCATGGCCCAGGGTTGACTTCCTGGACTCATGACATTTGTCAGTGGCAGACTGGAGTGCACCCTCCTCCATGTGCATTCCACCGCCCCCACTCCACGTTCAATGTAGCTAAGACCACTTCAGTTTGGCGAGGGTCTGAGGTAAACCGCTTTCACACCGGACGCGAAACGAATTTTTCACACAACAGATTACATTCAAAGTCAATGCAAAGAGGCGAATACACGCGAAGCGCGTGTACTTCGCGTGTATTCACCTCTTTGCATTGACTTTGAATGTAATCTGTCGTGCGAAAAATTCGTTTCGCGTCCGGTGTGGAAGCAGTTGTAGAGGGACGGTAGAGGGAGGTCCCCACTTCCCAAAGAATCACCTGGACATCACCTCAGGAGCACTGCTCAGGACTCTTACGCTATTCTGGCACCTTCTGAGTACATAAGCCAAAGTGCCATAGCGGTTGGTGAGCTGCCCTCAATCAGTGTTGCCAGATGCCCGTCAATTTTATGCCAATGATACTCTTGGAAATCTGCCTTTTTGAATTCACTGATACATACAAAATGCTTTCAAGGCTGTTATCTCTAAGCTCCTTTAAAATGCCCCATCAAAGATAGATAGAAATTTACTCATTTACAGAGAAGGTTAAGCCATGAAGTTTTCACAAATTCGCAGATGTTGGAAAGAACCCCTAAGTGGCTGCCCTACAATAAATTAACCAGGAATTATCCCTTGCAAGGACTAAAGATCAAAGCATGCAGTTATACATATATCATAGCAATATCCAAAGGGACAATAATAGGTATGAGAGCAGGGGAAACAAACTGACTGGGTTTGTGAATTGCACTCACTAGGTTCTGTTGTGACCAAACAAAATTAAGATCAGTAACTACCCATACATTTTCACAGTTGCAATCAGATATAATTAGCCCTTCCCTCTTGTTTGACAAATTACTGGTTTTGAGTGAATAAAACATCCTCAAGCATTAGTTAGGACCACATTCGTATGCTCATAAAAAAGGGACAGATGAGGGTCCAAATGATATCCAGAGAAGCACATATCAAAATCAAATTCAACAGCTTTATCGGGATCACCAGGTCAGCTGCTACCACCATTATCAGTGCATGAAACCGTTAATGCATGAAACTGCTTTAAAACGCTTAAATCTAGCAGTAAATGTTTAGCCTGAGTGCGTAAAACCAAGGGAAGAGTCGAGGGGCTTCAGAGGCCTGCCGTCTGTTCATCAGACCCCACGAGAGCTGAACAGATTCACAAGGTAATGGCTTGTATCTGGCTGTATTTATGCAAATGATTAGCCTTTCCCGGTGCACTCTGTAGGAGTAAGTGAAGCAGCGGCGTAATTTACCTTGGCAGCTGCCCTCGGCACGATGGACGACCTGCTTCTAAAGGGCATGAGTGAGTGCAGGTTCCAGGGGTGTTCGTCAACAAGCGGCGCCAATTAGCAATTACCATGTTTCCACTTAAAACATCCGCTGGCGGTCACCTTGCACTAAGCTCCGCCGGAGGGAGGGGGTAGGGGTGGCCGGGCAGATTAAAAGATATGAGAGGAAAAAACAGGAGTGCGAGACAGTGTCTTACCATCAGCATCTCGCTAGTGAGGGAGTTGGCAAGGTCGGAGACAGACGAGTGGCCATCATTGCGGCGGTCCGCCTCTTCAGGGGGGTGTCCCTTGGGGCTGTTGCCTGGCTTGTTGCCCCCAACCCTGCAAGGGCAAAGGTAAAAGTAGAGACGGTACAGAGAAGAGAAAAACATCTTTAAGCATTTCAGTAAAGTCCGTAATGCTAGATATGGCGGCTGTTAGACATATCCCACCCATCCCCGCAAAAGCAAATTGTCAGTTTTATACCGCTGAACTGGAAGACGTATGAAGACCACAATGGAAAAATGATCAGAGTCACATTTTCATGTTGTGGAGAAATTATGAATTAAAAATTCGGTAACACTTTACTTGGAGGTATCGTCATAAGAGTGACATGACACAGTCATGAACGTGTCATAAACATTATGTCAATGTCATAAACGCTGTCATTAAGTGTCATTCGGTTTTTGAGATGACAAGTTTACATTGTTTGGGTTGTCTTGATCATGACAACTTTGTCATAAGAGTGACGTGACACTGTCATAACTGTTACATGACACATGTAACAATTATGACAGTGTCATGTCACTCTGATGACGGTACCTTCAAGTAAAGTGTAACCAAAAAGGGAAAACAATTGGAAATAAAGGGAAAAAAATATATACAAAAATAAAAAATGTATAAGATATAATAATAATATATAATATTAGGATATATTACTAAAAATATAATAATAATATATAATATATAAAATATACAAAACTGCAAAAGTTGGACTCAGATCGTTTTTCCTTTGTGGTCTTCATATCTAACCAATCATGTTGTTGCACTGATGCAAACACAGTTATAGTTCAGATTCATGTTTTGACCGATTTGGCGGTTTTTTGTGGAAGTGCTCTGGTGGGATGAGCCCATTGAGTGTCTGCAGGTTCAGTGGGACAATCTGTAGGCATCATGTCACAGCACTCTGTGAAGGAAGTCAGTGCTATGAGACTGGTGCATGCGCAGTTGAAGTATAACCTGTGGGGAAAAATGCATTTTAAACATTATTTCAGGGCAAAGTCACCAAACATTTTATTCGGTTTTTATCAAATTTGACCAGAGATTCAAGACATGCAGTTTTTAATGTCCAAGTGACCACTGAATGTGAAGTTATGGCTCTCTCCCCATTCATTCAGAGAGGAGCCTGATCTTGTTAGCCCAAATTAACTGCTCAGGGGCGTTGCCAAGATGGCTGCTGGGTGGCAAGACTTCCCTTTGGTAAAGGTCACCATGGAGATGTGCTCTGCTGGATTGGGAAGATGATTGGGGGATAGGAGAGGGAGGAGGGGTTAAAGAGGAGAAGCAGTGTTGTGCAGTCGTACAGAAATCTTCCTTTAGCTTCCCTTTTATCGTGCTTCTTTCCCCGCCATGCTAGGTCTGGCACTGGGAATCTTTAAGATGGTCTAAAAGCTGTACATTAACTAACACCTTGAGCAGTATTACTGCACAGGTGCTGAAATGGATACTCTGGTGAAGTACCACAGACTTTACTGCTGGGGCCTGTTATGAAGTTCTTGATTTGTAGAGCAAACATAGAGTGAAGGAGAGGATTTAATCTGCTTGCAGCAGCATGAAGCATGGCGCACACTAGAGTCCACACCATAAATTTCCAATGATATGATATTCTGTTGATCCATATAGCCTGAAAATATCTCAAGACCACAAGTTTCAGTCGACAAAATCAAAAGAAAACAGGATCTTCCAACAGTTCCACAAACTAAATGTCTGTATCCAGGCCACAATTTCTTTACACAGCCGTACAACAACAAGCAAGTTCAGCATTGCAATGTAGTTATGGGCTAACTGGAGCCTGATACTGTCATCAAGGCATCATGCCAGGGACAAAATCTGGAAAATAAAGCCCAAATAAAACACAGTAATCAGTAATCTTGGCTGTTGAGTCAAAATCAGGGCCCTGGAACCTAAGGGAACCGTACGGAGATCCGTCCCGACTCATCCACCACAGTCACCAGAGTAATACACAGAGTGAGCTATAGCTGAGTGCTAAACACATTTAACCAGGGCTCAGAGAGTTGGTGATTCAAGTCAAATGTAACCACAATACAATCAGCTGTTGGGTCCACACGAAAGATTCTCAGCCCCACACAGCTCAAGGACAGATTAGCCCAACTGTTAAGTCACTCTGCATAAAGGAACTTTGAGTACAAGCATCATATAAATAACCATAAAGTAATATAATGGATCTATTGAATGAAAATAAGCATTCTCAGATATAAGGTCTTAATATAGAACAATAATAATGGTCTCGATGTTCAGGAATATGCAGGCATACTCCTCCATAACTGACAACCCAGAAATTACAGAGCATTGTCACCATAATGAAAGAGAGGGACGGTAAAATAAAAATTTTTGCTTTTAAAATGGAAAATATTATTTGTTGGCTGAATTTGACAAATAATTGATTGCGACTGAATTTCTGCAACTGCATATGGATATGAAGTACTCAGAATTTCTACCAGTATAAATGATATGCGATGACCATTTGTACAGAGAGTGGCAATGACGATTAAATCAACTGTATACAAAGTTATGTTCAATACTTCAGTGGATGACTTTTATGTTTAAAAGGATGGATTACGGAATAATAAGACCCAATTCCAATGTACACACAGTGTATTAAGTCCTCCCTCCCGCCGAGGCTAAAGTAAGTAAATATCTCCAGTCTGTCTCTAATCTCCCTGTGTACAGACACGCAAACTCATGCACCATTACACATCAGAGTCTAAGCACTGGCCTCAGTCCCAAAGGCCCTTTTGATTCTGACGCCCCGCTGGTGAACATAACTAGTCCACTCAGACGTGTTGAGGGAGAAGTACAGTTAAATTCGGTGACCTGACCGGTGTAATGAGACATTTGTTTATTTCTTATATCTCAGGTTGGACAAACTCCAGACCAGGCCAAGCTCAAAAAGAGAGAGCAGAGACAGTTGATCATGGGAATCTTAGGGGTGTCCATATGTATGTGCGTGTGTACGGGGAGGGTGCTCGACTCAGCTCCGTGAGGCTTTCAGAGGCAGATCAAGGCTCCTGCGTGACTACCAATGGTCTAGTCCCTCAGCACAAACACCATGGCAGGATCCTCATAGCAACGACGGCAAGGGAAAGAAAGCAATACAAAACAAAACCTTACCACGCATTTTAATCGAGTGTTTAGACTAAAACAATTACTGTATTCCTATTACCTTTTTTCTCAAAAAAAAAATTACAAATAAATTCTGCCACTGATTTGAAGTAATTTTGCTGGTGCTTTGGGAGCAGCAATTTCTAAATTTGTCCAAGGGATAAGTAAAATTATCTTACCCCACGGACAAATCTAGAAAATGAGTCAAAATTGCTTCGAATCACAAATTACTTCAAAGAAAAAAGGCAACAGAAATAAGTGTTTAAGTCAAGATGCCAAATTAAAATGCGTGGTAAGATTCTGTTTTTGCAGTGAGGGAGGGAGGGAGAGAGGGAGAGACAGAGAGAAACAGAGCCAGAGAGACAGAGCGAGAGTGAGAGAGAGAGAGAAAGAGAGCGAGAGAGACAGAGCGAGAGTGAGAGAGAGAAACGGAGCGAGAGAGAGAGAGTGAGAGGGAGAGAGAGAGGGAGAGAGGCGCTCTCCTCAGGATGATGTCAGGATAGCCTCGTGAGCAGTGCGTACAGAGCACTCCAGCGAAGACTCACTGCCTGGTCAAGGCACATCGAGAGGCAAGATGCTAATAAGCAGTTAGCAAGAGATACATTTACAGAGAGAAATGGAAATCAAGAAAAGGAAAAAGAAAGAGTGGGGGTAAGCTGTGCTAACTTGTAATGGAGAGAGACAAAAAAAAATTACAACAAGGCACTGTAGAGAAGACGAGTGAGGAGGTGGGGCGTGCAGGGAGACATTTAGAAGAGAGACATTTATCTGTGTTAAGGGGAGAGGCAGTAGATTAATAGCATGAACACAGAGGGGTTACACAATCAAACCAAGAGTGAGACATCAACACATGCTGGTGTGTTTGTTTTGCTGCAAGAAAGAAAGGAGTAGGAGTGTAAAAAAAGAAAAGAAAGAAAAGGCCTGGAATCACAAGACAGGCTAATTTTGGTTCACTTGAACAAAAATAACGATGACTACAGAGGAAAATAAACTAGATAAACACAAGCACTCATACAAAAAGGCACAGTGTAGGGAGAGGTCGGGGTGAAACAGGATTCCTGAGGGAGGGATGCTGCAGTGTGACAGAGAGAGAAAGGAGGAACAAAAACAATTAAAATAAAAACACTGATTAGTGAAAATAGAATAAACATGGACTCAAAAATAATACTCCTTTAATGATGTGAGACAATTTTAATGTAAATGCCGCAGAAGGAGAGGAAGAGAGATCCAGAAAGACACATTAACGAGATGACGTTCAAAGATACAAGAGGGAAAAAAAAAATCAGAGAGCTGGATGATTCTATATCTTGGACACAGGAACTACAGAGACAGAGGAAGTAAAAAAGAAAAAGAATTGAAGGTTCTTCAAGTAGCTGTACAATCTAGAGACAATTAACATTTAAAGCCTGTCCTCCACGGGGTGTCATTTGCTTTTGCTCGCCCCGGTGTTCGCTCCCTCACTCGCTCGCAGTGTGAGTGCCCACATATTTAATTCACTCACAAAGTAGGGGTCCAGATATGTCCTTGGCTGCTGACCTATGACTGGACTCCATAGGAATCTCCATTGCATGGAGAGAACAGCTGCATGGTGGGGTGTCCCATCAATCAGGCCAGCAGGTTTGACGCTGCAGTATGACACGATCAGATCTGAACTGCTTTGCTTTGCAAGCAGCTAAACGATAGTGTATTTAGGAATGTATCTGGTGCTCGAATAGGAAGTGTACTAGATAATTCACGATGATAGCACAGTAAGGTGGTGCAGTGCTAAGCTGGTGGGGTGAGCAGGGAAATATGCAGTCCCCCCCCCCAATTGGATTTGTGCAATTTACACTGACATATGTGGTGGCAGACGGGAGTAATTCCAGTAAAAGGTAGGTCATTGAGATTCAAGAGGAAGCTTTTCCACAGACAGCCTGTCTGTGTGTCTGTCTGGGGCAGCAGTTGTCCGTCTCTCGGTTTGACGGCCCTGCTTTATATTTTTTGGAGCTGTTTCTTACAGATGTGAGTGAACCCTCTGCAGGGTGAAGATAAGCGCTATAAAAATCAGCAACAAACTCCTCTCTTCAGTGGAAAAAAAACCATACATATTCAAATAGAAGAAAACTACCCGGGAGACAGACAGTTAAAGGCAAGCGAAGCGAGACAGGTAGACAAACGGACAGATGGACAGACCGACAGGTCGCGATGATACAGACACAGGGATGAAGAACATCACAGCAGAGGGGAGGGTCTCTGATCTCCGGACCGTTTCGGTTCACAGAGTTGTGTATAATGGAAGGGAAAGCCAAATAATTTAGATCTATCCTAACAGTCACTATTCCAAACTACAGGCGTACCAGGAGAAAACCAAAATAAAAAGGGAATGCCGAAGTCTCCTTGAAGCGAGACTCCTCGAGCTCAGAGGAGCCTAAGGCCCTTCCTTTACTGACAGATTTCTACCATCCCCAGACCTCTATCCCTCTGCTCCATCACCTCCTCTTCCTCTCCCTCCCCATAATCCACTGGGAGAGGACAGGGGTCTCAACAAATGCTGTTGCAACTAAATAATACATCCCCCTCATGTCTCATTCAAGAGGAACAGTTCAGGGAGGAACACGCCAGCTCGAGCAAAAGTCGTTATGCCACAGGCAATATCACGTTGACTGGGGGAGGGAAAGAGGAGGGACTGAACACAGTCATATTTTCAATGAGAGGGAGAAAAGCAGCCCAATGCCAGGCTGGCAAGAGCTGCTGAAAACAAGGCAGGTCTTTCAGTTAGGGGTTCTGTTCGAACTATGCCAGGCCGTCCAGAATAGTGCATTTGAGCATGAATATTTTTCATTATATCAGGTGCAGATGTTAATTTAACTCATTCCCTACAGCAAGCCGCTGCCAATGGCGCGGCCAATTCTACCATTCCCTAGGGTAAGCCGGTGCCAGCGGTGTGGATGACCATTCGCAGTCCGATGAAAACACAAAATCAGTTGACGATCGTGGTCATGGGCCACCGGTACTTCAATACTTAATATTGTGTAATTTTCGGGTTCCGTACAAACGCGACAATTTTATATAAAAGTATTCCGTAGGGAATGAGTTAAGAATATAGAGGAGTCTCTATTTTTAGATACCCGGGACTCAGAATAGGCATACGGATTTGAACAGTCTGTGACCACTGCACCACACTGCTACTCCATCCTGGAGTAACTCTGTTCAAAGGCGTCAATCAAATTTCACAAACGGTATGGTGCATTGATAGAGACCAGGGGCAATAAATGGAACAAATATATGGGGGGATAAAGCTTGGAGCCTGCGTGATGTTCAGCCTACAGTGGCATGCTGCAGCCAGCAGGGGGCAGTGGGGGCTACAGTTGCCGAACCGGGAGCCAGCTGCTCCCAAAGCACCAGCAAGAAAGTGGGCTGTCGGCATGGCAACGACGGGAGATACACAGAGAGCCAGGGACAGGGGAGGGAGGCCTTGAGGGAGGCAGGGGCGGGATATAACGGAAGGGAAGAGGGCAGCGAATAGCAGACACACGGAGAACAAGGCACATGAGGCAGGATATATGACAGGTACAGGTGAGTGCCTCGCAGGAGATGCACCCGCACACACAGATGTGCGTACGCGTGCACACGCACAGGGGCAAGACACAGGCACACAAAGGCGGGCGGGGCCACTTTTGGTTTCACCGTGTGACCTGTGATACTATCCTTTTTGCTTTCATTACCTGACCGCGAGGCGAGTCGCTCAGTGTAGGGGAGGGGAGAGAGACACTTTCCGCTTCTAGGCTGGAGAGAAATTCGAGAGAGACACTCTTACCCCCGGCCCCTCCCCCTCCCAAACCCATATCCAAAGATCCCACCAACAGCCCTCACGAGTGTATACTTCTCCAAACTCCTCTATCTCCGTTCGCGCCTCCAACTCTTTATATTCACTCTGACCTCCTCGGTTCCTCGTGGAGCTGCTGTAGACTGCTGCTCATCGCAAGCGTGGAGTTCGGAACGAGGAGTCTATATTCAGATCAGGGCTGCTTATATAACAGTCACTGTATGGGATGGATCTCTGCTAGTTCACAGTATTTACAGTGCAGATATTCTGACGCAAGAATTTCCTGTGCTGTCTGGCCTTAGTTTCAGACCCTGACTCCTCTGAGATGAGACAGGCAAATGCAACATGAAAAATGAAATATATTATTTGAATCTTTTTATAAAGTTTAAAGCCTTTTCTCCCCATCTACATTCAATCAGCAAAGGTTGAAGAACAAGAGTTTCAAAACCAGATGTGACCGTATTCCCCCAACCCTGAGCTGTGATCTTTTCTCCTTTTAAAATATCCTGGCTTCCATGAAAAACCACATGAGGTTGAGACGACCAATGCCCGAATGTTTACCCTAAACACCCACTGCAGCGCCTCGAGCTTCACTCAGATCTTCCTCTGAACTGGAGTGTCTGTGAATCTACAGGTTCAGGGAGGTGGGGTTTGCACTTTCCTGACATCTCAAAGGTCCACAGAATCCAGCTTTCTCTTCTCCAAGGATACAGACAGTTGACAAAGCTTAAGTGTTCCTTGTCTATTATGCTTGCCTATGGTGCTTCCAGTCTTAGATCCAGGATCAGCAAAACCCACACTATCCCTTTTTCAGTTATTCAGAACCAGGACTTTTGTTTGAGGTTGTTATGTATCAGACGGATTTTGCAATCTGTTGACAGAGGTCTGATTCACTGAAATAACACAAGTGAAATATGAGGTCATTCCCCTGTTAATGAATTCTTACAGCTAATGTTATATGATCAATATTGCCCACCATCTTAGTACTCTGTCAGTGGAAACTTCCTCTCATTAGAGCACTTGTTCCAACTCCAGTGTTTCCACCAACGCACCCACTAACCCTCATTCTCCTTCCCTCACATTCCCAGGTCCCCCATCAAATCTATGACAGCCAGGCCTTTTGATTAAACCGCAAAAGACAATTAAAATCCTCAACTCCTGGGCCACTCAGGGCAGTTGGAAAATACTCTTGAGTGACTTGGATTCTAGTAAACAGCCTTCCATTAACACCAATAGAGAAAAAGCTTGCGTTGCCCAAACACATACACACACCCATTATGAAACACTCAGAGGCAACAGCCACTCTTGTACGCTCATATACAGACATGCATGTGGACACGTATTTGGGCTAAGCAGGGAAGCACACTCACACACATGCAAACATGCCTCACGCCTGTGCAAAAGTGTGGGATCAACTGCCCGGGGTCACAAAGCCAGCTACTGAGTGCAGCTGCTGACCGAGCCTGGATGACAAGACTCATGTCAAAATGTGCTCCCACTGATAGCCGTATGCTAACTCTTGAATTTCAGAACTCAATATATATTTTTTCATATGCTGGGGCGACTTTTAGCACTGAAATATGTTAAACTTATGAACATGAAAGCCAGGGTTGCTTTTGGAAACTACGTATGCATTTTGCCAAGCTTTGACTTCCAGTTCTCGGCTACCCATAGTAGTTGCCCCTAAACACAAGCCCAGTGCACACTAAGATTGTATTATCTGCAAATATGTAAAATCCAGGGGTCAGAAAGTAAAAGTCCTGCCAAGCTTTTCTCCCTCCCACAGAATGAGCTGATCGCTCATATTGGCTCTATCTCCTGTCCGAAGTAAATCCAGGTAGTTGGAGGATTCTGGGGAGGATTTTTATTTTCTGAACCTGGACTTTATACCCCTGATTATCTGATGTGTCTTTGTGTGCTCTGTATGTGATGTAATGTAATCGGCACAACAGCCATTCCAAGCCATTCACTGTTCTAGAAAAAGATTAGGATGGTTCATCAAGTGAAAGTGCACTCTCTAGGCATGAGAGGTTATTACCCAGTAATTGGCGATAGCACTCAAACCAGAACAAAGTGAAACCAAAGCTAATTTCCAATAGAACTGTTCTCATGGGTAATGTATTGTTTTTTTGTCATGATCCAGACAAGGAAGCAGATGCCGATTCAGGGTACAATCCAATGAGGGTGTTCATTGATAGGAATATGGTAACAGGTGAGAGGTCAGACCCCAGAACCGAATAAGAACAGTCTTGCTTAGGTGATATTAAGTGGTGAGAGTAATGAGTGTGTCTGCACCCAGCCAGTGGGATACAGGGGCAGAAACTGGTGGTGCTAACCCCCGCTGAAGAAGGACTGTTAGGGAGCAGATCAGAGGGTTTAACACGAACGCAGTCCCAGCCCTGGAGATCAATCACAGTTTGGGAGGCATTCCTAATAAACTGGGCAGAAGAATAGACTGGAAAGGAATGTTAATAGGAACGCAGTTCCAAACCCAGAGAGCGATAATAAGGCCCAGGAGTTTGCTGCAATGAATAAAGCTCCAAAGAGTCGTAACGTATTTCACAATCACAAAACCTACGATAATTTCCGAGGACAGAAATACAGTTCTGAACTAGAAGACATAAACAGACCGGTAAACAGCAGACCACAAGCTGCCTGAGTGGGTTCAGCAACACCTATTACCATCATCAGCAACACTGGAGCTTCACAAGTCTGTGTGCTGAGCCCTTCCTTGTACACGCTATACATCAACAACTGCACCAGCCCTTTACGCGTCACCGCATACTTCAGATACTCTGATGACTCCGCCATACTTGCAGAATTCAATCATAATACCTCAGTAACAGGGTACTGCACTTCACTCAGTGGTGCACAGAGAACTACCTTAAGCTGAATGTAACCAAAACAAAATAAATTGACATGACAAACCCCAGTTCACAACTCAGTCCACAGCCCCGCATGCATCAACAACAAAACTTTAGAATTCAGAATCTGACTGGACAATGCATTTTGTTTTGATCTACTCACCACTGACATTCACAGATGCATCCAACAAAGACATTCTGCCATTCAGAAATTAAGACCCCCTTCTGTTGCACCTCACCTTCAGTCACAAATATACCCAAGTAGGTTACACTTTACTTGAAGGTATTGTCATAGGAGTGACATGACACTGTCATAAGTGTTACATGAAACAGTCATGAACGTGTCATAAACATTATGTCATTGTCATAAAAGTTTATGACTGTTGTCTTTAGAAGTCATTTGGTTTTTGTAATGAGAAGTTGACATTGTTTGGGTAGTCTTGAGTCATAAACATTTAAGTCATTGACATAAAGTTCATGACACATTCATACTGTGTCATGTAACAGTTATGACAGTGTTATGTCACTCTTATGACAATACCTTCAAGTAAAGTGTTGCCAGAAACTCACCTACACCAGAAGGAATTCCTCAAAAATCATTGGACTCCCCACCCATGATCTCTAAAACCTCAACAACAAACCCTACACGCACCCCAAATCTACTCGTCACTCCCCCGATACGGTCGAGATACAGATACAGGTCTCTGACTTAGAAATGAGTAAATTTTAAAAAGAACTTCGTCCCCTCCGCTATTGAGGCACTCAACAAACTGGAACGCTAAATGTTATGGAATGTAATTCTTTTGCACATGTATTGGATGTATGGCTCTATGCAGCATGTATATTGGATGTTTTCATGTATTTATGTGAGGACTGCAAGCTGTGAAAACAAATTTTCCCCCGGGGACAATAAAGTATTGTATTGTACTGATTGTACTGTATTGTATTGCATTTAAATTCGTTGATTCATAATACATTATTACGCGTGGGTGGAGAGATACCGAGTAAATCCCGCAATTGCGCAAAAGGCGGGTTTTTTCTTTTGTTTGCCCGAATGCGGGTTTTGCTATTCAAATGCGGGTCAGACCCCCCAGATGTGGGTCACTCGGGAGCTGTGGTATTGGTATCCTAAGAACTTAAAGCATGACAATCCAGCAACTCTGTAATACAAAATTAAGGCTAATATACACCACAGAAACACAAGAGAATGGGGGAGACACATGAAGACCACAATGGAAAAATGATCAGTCACATTTTCAAGTTGTGGCGAAATGATGAATTAAAAATTCAAAACGGTTTTAAGAAACAAAGCACTGAAAAAAAATGCAAAAAATACGAAATATATAAAATATTATAATAATATATAATATATACTCTAAATAATATATAAAATATACAAAAATGCTAAATTTGGACTCTGATCATTTTTCTTCTGTGGTCTTCACATGGATTACACCTGGATGAGAGGAAGCAATGCAAGAAGCCAAACTAAATGAGGAGACAATACCCCTAAAAGACATGCAGGTTGCTGGAAGACAGTTAAGGAGACTTGATGGTTGTGACAAAGTTCACCATTAATTTAATCAAGCACACTATTTTTGTACTGTATTCTGTTACAATATTTACAGTGCCCTCTACTTAATGCTGGCATCCTTCGTAAATTTACCAAAAAAAAGGCAATGAAAATATGCTGGTTGCTGGTAATACTCCTGATGTTTCAGTCAAAACATTAACAAAAATGTCACCTTGATTTTAATGAAAATGCATCCCTCATATTAAACCTTTTCTTATTGTCTCAGTGCATGTAAGTCTGTGATTGTCAGTTTTATCAGTGATAGAGAGTACACATGTATGCTTTGTTCATGCAAGGCTTGTTTGTGGTCGGTCCCTGCCCGTTCAGATCTTGCTGGGTTCCTGTGTGCCCTGTTCCAGTTCCATTTTGGAAGATTATTAAATGCTTAAAGCTGGGGTATGCAGCTTTCAGGAAAAGAAAAAAAAAAAAACAACACCAGAATTTGAAAATATCTTCCTCCTGCAGCTTTCCCTCTTTCCCTCTCAGTCAAATGTTCCTCCCACCAGACAAGCATGGGCACATCCCCGTGCGTCACACTCGCACGCAACACAAGCTTGATCCACAGATCTGACCAGAGGCAACTGGCACAGAGCTGGCCAAGGAGTTCACCCAGTTGCTTGCAAACTTGCAGGCTTGTAAAGCCCTTTGAGATGAAATTCTGCGATTAAAGGCTTTCAATAGCTATCTTCACATAAACAAGAACTGGAATTACCTTGGCTATGGTTAGTAGATGCCTTACCCATTGTTAATATTCATTAATTTCATAATTCCGATTGGTATATTGATCCCGTTGCTGTTATATGGAGGAACTTTTAAGATAATTATCGTCCTGCTTTCTTTGCAAACTTGTGGCCAAGTAAAGCCCTTTGAGATGACATTCAAGGCTCTAACTGGCCACATAACTATGAACATGAATAAGTCATAGATTCAGTTGTGAACCTTGTGTTACTTTGGGGTCAGCAGAATGCCAAACTATTCGCAACATTGAACATTGCCTCTCACCACCTGCTTTTAAATCTACCTATATAATCTAACCAACCACTAGACACATCTAGATATTACAGGAAAAAGAAATTAGCCGCTTACCTGTCCAGGAGCGGAAGG